>SJYW01043960.1:239286-252360 GCA_006410735.1 Raphicerus campestris
TATATATATATATATATATATATATATACATATATTTACATATGCAGAGACATTGATTCCTTCAGGAAAGTAATATGTGGAATAAAATAAATAAAATAACACAAATTACAATTACTTAGATGTCTTACAAATCTTGCTGGGGTAAACCTTAGAGTGCTTTATTTATGTGATGCATTTCAAATGCCACTGCAGCTTTAATTACGTCGGCCTGAAGACCTTAATTAAACTCAGGAAAAATAATTATTTGCGTTAGCCATAATGCTTGGTGCTATCAAGGACTTGGCATGTCGATCAATAGAACATGATTGCTGATTATCTAAAGGTAATCATAAATCACTTAATATTGACAGTTATGCTCAATCCCAGTTTGAAGACCATGTGTTTATTATAGACTCAAAATTCAGAATGCTGCTCAGGCATAGCTTCGGTATACACAATGGCAATTCTACTGAAATCCACAAAATATTTTTCTGCAGTTAAAGATTATATTCTTCTAGAGATAGGGTCTAATGAGTAGTATCCATCAAGACCTCTATGGGAAATTAGAGCGTTTATAATTTGCTTATTCTTTCTGAAGTGCCACCCACTCCATGTCATTTTCCCATACTCTGAATGGTATAGAGTCAGGCCTTATACAGTCTTCTACATCTGTTATACCTTTCTCAGGGAGGTCAGCCCATAGCAGATGTTCAAAGGCTATTGTGGAATAGAAAAGTAAATGAATGCATAAATGACTGTGCACATTGGGAGGTACAAGCTGTCTAAACTTAAAATTTAAATTTTAAAACCCAAAGCTTCGAGTTCAAAGTCAGTGAATTAACAAAAACAACCTATGTAGGTTGTTTCATAAATAATGAAAAAAAATGTATATACTTAGATTTTTAATTCTCTCAATTCACTGACACAAAAAATTGTGAATTGAGCTCTTTTCTAGATATAAGTTTTAATATGAAGATAAGAAAGTTAATGATGTTAAATTAGCAAAGTATTTCATGCAATTATGGAGTCTACACCTTTCCTTCAAATAGTCTACTCCTTGCTTTCAAAATTCAAATGAATGGATTCTGGTTCTTATAATTTTTCCTGTAGTCATTTGAAAATGTTTTCAATTGTAAGGAAGAGCAAGATTTTATTGTTTCCCAAATGTTATAAATTAAGAGAAGCTCCATAATTTAGTTCTGGAAAAGGACATTTTCTTTGTTAAGCAAGTGTACATTTTCTGCACCATTTATTTATAGTAGTGGCAGGCTTACAGAGCTGGGTTTTTACCTTGAATGTCGTAGGGGTTCCTCCTCTGCTTTGTCATAAGGAAGTAATGTAGTAGAAAGGACCTGGCCCTTGAATCAGATGTAGCAAGTTTAAACTCCACCCTACTGTACACTGGAAATTTAGCAAATTTCTTTATTTCTCTGAACCTCAGATTTCTTTTCTATATAATGGTGTAATAATACCTGAGTCTTAGGAGTATTGTCTTTTATGATTGTTGTGAGAATTGATGCAACAATTGTGCAGAGTAGCATGCAGGTATGAAATACTTATTAAGTGTTAGATATTAGTATCTTACTTAATGCTTACTCAAAGAAATGCTTAGTGCTTACTCACTGAGAAAACTTCAAGCCAGAGAGTTGAGTGACTTTAAAAGATTCAAATAATGTGAGTCTAATACATGCATTCAACTTGTCTTTTAATTTCAGGCTGTGTGATGTTCCATTTCTGCTATCTTGGTATGGAGATTAATGAATAACCTTCACATGAATCCAATGCGATCACATAAATGAACACATGATCACTAAACCCAATATGCTGGTTGCCTTTATTCTTGTTTGAGAATCTGATTCTGTCTACTGATGAGGTATAGGAGCAAGCAAGTGGGCCAGGTCTGCTCCATTGGCTTGTACCCAGTGAATTTAGAAACTGTGGGTTGAAGGAAGGAATAAAGTGGGTATTTATCATTAGACTTTTAGGGGAATATTTCTGGTGGCATGTACTATATCTTTCTCCAAAAGAAGAGGCAATTCATTATATAACTCTCTTATATGATTTTGATTGTCTAGATGTAAGATGGAAGAGCCTCAGAAACAGTTTACTCAGTTTGGTCACTATAATAATTCACCATTGTGACAGTATTTTGCTTTGCTGAGATGATTATTTTAAGGGAAAAGGATTTTGTACAGGAAATGAAGTAAAATAATTGACTTCACTTGAGTTGAGGACCACTTTTTAAAGAAAAGCTTTCCAGAATCTCATCACTGTGTCTTAAAAACTTCCACTGAGGAAGCACAAGTTTGATCTTTATTGATATTCTTTTAAATCCAAAAAGGATTATCCCTGTCTATGTATGTAGCATTTTATTCCCAAATTTAGCATCTTTTTGGCCCTTGTCTAATCTATGTATCTTAATGACGCAGATTTATCTGTTAAGCATTAAGGACTTTGGTTCTATCACAAATGACTGGTGAATCACTCATGAATGAAATAATTAGGGGGAAAAATGATAAGAAATGAGAAATAAAGGAGATTGCAGAGTAGTTGCTGTGAAGCAAATTTGGGAACTACTTAAACTACGTGCTGAATGGACTGAACAAAAGTTACCCATGGAGGGTTGTGTTTTTGAACCTGGGAAACAGAACTCAAATATTGAGCAATTGAACTGTTGGGACAGATGTCAGGAAAAGGAGGACCTAGAGATGGTGAGTGTGGGGACAGAAAAGAGAAGCCAGAAAGGAGAAATGTTAGGGGTTTAATGCAAAGACAGAATTTTGACAAAGCTTGAGACCCCAGACCATGTATCAGGAAGCAGTCAAGGATGATTCCCAGGTTTTTGTTTGGGAGGCTCAATGGTTGGCAAATTTATTGAAATAAGGAATCGTAAAAAAGGAAGAGCTATTGAGGTAGAGATAATGAATTAATTTGGGGCATGTCATATTTAAAATAATTCCAGGGCATTTATTTTAGTATTTGTAATGTGCAAAGTGCTGTGCTAAGCTCTGTAAAAGGGACACAGAATATTAATTCTTACTTTAAGGAATTTATATTCTAATAAGGAAGAAAAGACATGACTCCAACTAATTGCAAAGTTTAGTAGATTATTCTGAGTAATTGCAAGAGACAGCGAGTCAAGTTCAGGGAAAGATTTTAAAGATCTGAAAAATGACTGAGATGTCTCTATCCTCGTAGTTAGGTTTCATTTTATATTTTATTTGTAAGCTGCTAATGAGAAAAATTTTAAGCAAATTAAACTAAGAGAACTTTTATACATACTGAAAAAACACATTTCCTAATCTAATTTATATTTATACAATAGTACATACTTTCCTGTGATAAAGGTATTTTGAGGGAAAGAGATGTTTTTCTTGCAGTAGAATATTTACTCTATTTTATAAACTTAAGCTTTCTCCCTGTATTTATTATTTATTGAGTCTTAGTCTTTTTATTGAAGCCACAGTAGTAAATAAGATGTATTTTAGCAATTTAAAGTTGGATATTACCATCTAAATATCCTAATAAATTTTTATCTTTTTATTAGGAATTTAATATATTACTTTTATCTGTTAAAAATTTCCAAAATATTTCTAGACTGGAAATAATCATTTATATACAAGTTATACATTTTACATAATTTTTGCTTTCAATAGCCTAGTAGTTTAAATTATTTTCATTAGCCAAAAATACATTTCATAGTACAGTACACCATGTTTCTTGATACCTATGTTAGAAAAAAAATTTTGTATTTCATATCATTAGTCTAGCTTAGTGGATATATAATTTCTGTGGGCTTTTCTTTCTCAGTAAAGTCATATCTTCTATATAACCCATTAAAAATACCTGCATAGCTTAGAGTTGAAGGCTTCTTAAATCTGTTTTTGTACTTTATGCCTTCTATATAAATGTAGTGCTACTAATTTTGAAAGAAGTACAAAGCCTCTGTGAATTATACTGTAGATGTTAATGACATTGTTAAAATGATGACAGATTGCTTTAATGGGGGATATGCACTTAATTGGAGAAGTCTAACAAAATGTGCTATTTCATATTACTTAAGAGTCAGTCAAGAGCCACCACCCACTTACAGTCCTATCTTAACCCAAATCACAAAGTGTGTGTAGTATCAAAACTGATTAAAAAATGCAAGATACTTGTATTCATGCACTGTACATTCATTCAGACAACCCATTAACTAGAGTTTCTTAACCTTTAATTCAAATGTCTGTAATAAGATAATATAAAACACTAGTCAATGGAGGGTCATAAAACTGTTTTTGCTACAGTTTTTTATTAGCGTGCTATCCAGTGCTGAATGCAGTTACACCCTGAAGCAAGTCTTATATTCAAGTGTGCTATCAGTATATTACAACACAAATTTAACCTATTAAATATGTGACAAGTATTATGTATTGTATATTGTTAGAGTTTTTGAAAGCATTGACATTGTTATTGATAAATGTTACTGTATCTACTCTCTATCATGGGCATGCCCTTGCAGTTCAGAGGACCCATGGGGGCTCTTGACTGCACCCTCCAACTTACTTTGCCATAAAACCCAGAGTAGTTTAGTTACCCAGAGGATTTTTCATTTAATTTTTATGTTAGCTATTGTATTTTTAAAGGCTATGTTTATGCATATAGATCTATATTTTTATTAGACAAAAGGAGAGAATATCCTACTAAAAGAGGTAGAAAGTTATAGATGTTTTTAATTTTGTTATTATCACTTACCCATATCTTCTAATTTTTCTACAATAAGTGTGTATTCTTATGTAGTAAAATTTTTTTAATTAAGCTTTTTAATTGATCAAAAAGTGAATGGTGAAAGAAAAAGTGATGGTGAAAGTAGTGCTAATCCCTGTGCAATCTCCTTGCAATAAGAAAAATAGATACTATATTAGGAGATGAGCTTTTATCTTGATCATCCAGAGAAGCCATGTATATTATTTGCTCAACACTGATGGAAAAATTTTTTTTCATGGACTCCAAATACAAAATTTCAGAATGATGACAGAGTTAGTAGTAGTAGTAGCTATCAATATATTCACCTTGCCCCCCTCAACACCATGGGTAGACTGGACCAGTTTTCAAATTTTTGATAGAGTCAGAAAATATAGTTCACTTATTATCTGTTAGACTCTTATAATCCCTAGCTAAGTATTGATAAGCAATAAGCTTTTGGTTATTTTAAACACCTGAATTGAGAATAAGGTAGAATAGTGAAGAGGCTATTAAAAGTAATGCTCAAAATTCCCCAAGCCAGGCTTCAACAGTACATGAACCTCGAACTTCCAGATGTTCAAGCTGGATTTAGAAAAGACAGAGGAACCAGAGATCAAATTGCCAACATCCATTAGATCATCGAAAAAGCAAGGGAGTTCCAGGAAAACATCTACTTCTGCTTTATTGACTATGCCAAAACCTTTGACTGTGTGGATCACAACAAACTGTGGAAAATTCTTAAAGAGATGGGAATATCAGACCACCTTACCTGTCTCCTGAAAAAATCTGTATGAAGGTCAAGAAGCAACAATTTGAACTGGACCTGGAACAACAGATTGGTTCCAAATTGGGAAAAGAGTACATCAAGGCTGTATATTGTCACCTGCTTATTTAACTTCTATGCAGACTACATCATGCAGAATGCTGGGCTGGATGAAGCACAAGCTGGAATCAAGATTGTCAGGAGAAATATCAATAACCTCAGATACTCAGATGACACCACCAGTATGGCAGAAAGCAAAGAATAACTAAAGAGCCTCTTGATGAAAGTGAAAGAGGAGAGTAAAATAGCTGGCTTAAAACTCAACACTCAGAAAACTAAGAGCATGGCATCCAGTCCCATCACTTCATGGAAAATCGATGGGGAAACAATGGAAACAATGAGAGACTTATCTTTTGGGGCTCCAAAATCACTGCAGATGGTGATTGCAGCCATGAAATTTAAAAATGCTTGCTCCTTGGAAGAAAAGTTATGACCAACCTAGACAGCATATTAAAAAGCAGAGATATGACTTTGCCAACAAAGTTCCATCTATTCAGAGCTATGGTTTTTCCAGTAGTCGTGTATGGATGTGAGAGTTGGACTGTAAAGAAAGTTGAGTGCTGAAGAATTGATTCTTTTGAGCTGTGGTGTTGGAGAAGACTCTTGAGAGTCCCTTGGACTGCAAGGAGATCAAACCAGTCAATGTTAAAGGAGATCAGTCCTGAATATTCATTGGAAGGACTGATGTCGAAGCTGAAATTCCGATACTTTGGCCACGTGATGCAAAGAACTGACACTTTGGAAAAGACCCTCNGCTCATTTTCCTTTCTTCCAAAGCTTGTGATTTCTTTGTATCTAGATGTTTAGTTTTTAGGTCATGTTTGGAACACATAAATGTGTGGGACTGAGTCTAGATAAGTCTTCTAATGTTAAAACAGTTAGGCAAACTCAAGGATTCCCATTTAATCCATTATTAACCTTCTAAAGGGCTGCCAATCACTTCTAATTAGTACTATGAGATTGTTTTCATTAATTTTTCTGGTAAACAGAGTCATTTCTTCTAATTGTTTCCTAACACTTCCACTGAGTCACTAGTGTAGCTATCAAATTACTGTGTGTTTAATTAAGAACCAACATAATTTGGGTGGCTTAGTTATTGATAGAGGTGAGTACTTGTTAATGGAATTGGTAGTGAAGTTTCTTCTCCCTCTTTAAAAATAAATATTTCCTGGACCCAATAATGCATTCTGACTAACTCTACTTAAATATCTGAAAATTTTGAGCAGGTTCAAATGACCTGCATGCTGACCATTTTATCTCAGTCACGTTTGTCTCTGATTTTCAAGCCATTGGACAGTATGTTCTCCTGAATCTCCATGTAAATAGCCTGTTGGAAGACTAGGAAAAGATGTCTGTTGTGTTAGTTTGAAATATTGCTGTTTCCTACAACCATTACATCTCAGAGGTTACCTTTGTTGGAAATCTATAATATTTGTAATTAAAAATAATGGTTTTAACATACTGAACACCTACTATGATTAGGCATATAAACATTTTTTAATACTTAAATCCTTAAATACTCTACAAATAGATTATTTTTACCATTTTATAGATGAAGAAACCAGATATTTAAGAAATTACATTTTTTACTGATCATTACAGGTTTAGGGATAGAGGATATGACGATTAACTTTATATGACAGCTTGACTGGGACAAGAGCTGCCCAGATAAAACATTATTTCTGAGTGTGTCTGTGAGGATGTTTCTAGAAAATATTAGTATTTGATTCAGTATACTGAGCAAAGAATATTTGCCTTCAGATATAGACAGTTCAGCTCAGTTGCTCAGTTGTGTCTGACTCTGTGACCCCATGGACTGCAGCATGCCAGGCTTCCCTGTCTATCACTAACTCCTGGAGCTTACTGAAACATGTTCATTGAGTCGGTGATGCCATCCAACCATCTCATCCTCTGTCATCCCCTTCTCCTCCCTCCTTCAATATTTCCAGCATCTGAGTCTTTTCAAGTAAGTCAGTTCTTCCCATCAGGTAGCCAGAGTACTGGAGTTTCAGCTTCAGCATCAGTTCTTCCAATGAATATTCAGGACTGATCTCCTTTAGGATGGACTGGTTGGATCTCCTAGCAGTCCAAGGGACTCTCAAGAGTCTTCTCCAACATCACAGTTCAAAAGCATCATTCAATATGTTGAGGGCCCAAATAGAACAAATGGAAATGGGAAGGTCAAGCTCTCTCTCTTCTTGAGTCTGGACACTGGGTGTCCTAAGACACTGATGCTTCTGGTTTTCAGGCCTTCAGATTCTGGGACTTATTCTGTCACTCTTGGAATCCCTTAGTTCACAGGCCTTTGGACTCAGACTGAATTAATTTCCTGATTCTCCAGCTTGCAGACAGCAGGCTGTGGGACTTCTCAGCCTCCATAATGATGTGAGTCAATTTCTACATGTATAGAGAGCCTTAATACAGAGGGTTTATTTGCATTAGGTCTAATTCTAAAGTCTGTAGGTTTTTTCCTTCTATTTACTATATTGTAAAACCACTTAAATTCTAGGTAAGTTGATGTAGCCCATCTGAAAAGTCCACTGAGCTCCAAAGACCAATGTATAGTCAAATCCCACTATTACAATTTCTCCTAGAGCCTTGGGATTGTGTATTAAAAGGATTTAAATCTATAACCAGAAAGAAACCTAGTGCTGAACAGATGTATGTATTTCTTTGCACCATTGATATCAAGTGTTGAAATCGTAATAGATTACAGTGCTTCCAGAGATATGGTGGAAGACAGATGGAAAAAGGGTTAAAATACCTGTATGCTTTATTGCAGTTTAATGTGATTTTCTCCATTGTTCCATGTGAACAACAACAACAAATACCTCTCTAAATACTTCTAGAATATTCCGTAGAGTCAATCACTTTGTTAATGCACAGTGAAGTTTGAGAATGTTTTCTTTCTAAAGAAAGCTAAGTTTACTAAGATATGTGTATTATAGCATCGACCCCACCCATCACTCATTTTCTTTGTACTTTATCTTATCTGAGAGATAGTTAGATTTCTAAGACTTTGTGCAATTTAAGCAAAAAGAAACAAACAAAAAACAAACAAAAAAAACACCTTGTAGGTGTGTGTGTAGAGATTGGTCCTCCTGGAAGATTTTAACGTGCTCCAGGTTAAGAACTATGGAGTACAGTCCACTCAGTATTGCAGGTAGGGTCTTCCTGAACCAGAGATTGAACCCATGTGTCTTGCATCTCCTGCACTGGTAGGTCAATTATTTCCACTGGGTCACCTGGTTAGGCTTTCCTTAATTATCCTCTTTGTTCAGGCTGTCTGGGTGTCAGGACACATATTTTAAGAGAACTATTATCAGTGTTAATATTGTGTTTCTGTTGCTCTCTTTCTGCCTCTCTATTTTCAGCCTAGACCTCTCTTCTGCGCCTTACATTAATTTATCCAACTGCTTTATTTACTATATCTATTAAATATATTGAAATACTGATAGTTTCTCAAACTCAAAAATCGCCCTAATGTAAGCTCCAGTAGGGCAGGAAACACAGCTCTTTTGTTCATGACTGTTTCTTCAGAGTTTGGTTTGGTTCCTGACATAAAGTATATTTTTAAGAAATTTGTTGAATGAATAAAAGAGTTAAAATCATTATCTTCCCCATTCCCTAAGAGTCCTCCGAAATCTGCTTTCCTCTTCTATTTTCTTACAAAGTGAATGGCATCACCTTCTTCCTAGTAACTTGAGTCTAAAGTCTAGGAGTTATGCTTTACATTCTATTTATGTACCTTATGACCTCAGATTGTAACTGATAACCACTTGGCACCACAGCTCTCTTCTGAGCCCTCTCATGGTCCTTTCTTCTTTTCTACCCCAACTGTAATTGCTGTTTTTCAAATATCAACCTTCCTTTTCAGAACTATTGGATTAACCTCCAAAATGTTGTTGTGTCTCCAGTTTTGAAATCCTCTAACCCATCTTCCATTTCTTGCTGTTATCTTTCTCAAATACAAATCTAATTATGTTATTTATCAGTTTAGATTTAATTCCATGGTTTAAGCCCTGACAGTTACAGCTAATACCTTGAATAAAGCAAAAAGCAAGGAACAATCAAATGCCCCTCAATGGATCCCAGGACTGTTAACATTTCTCTTGGATTCTCTTCCTGTCAGCTTTCGCTAAAATCTCCCATTATCAGTTTTTCTCTTTCCTGTGTCTTTAATCTCTTCCACTTGACTAGAATCATACCATCAAAATTTAAATATGAAAATTACTTATATGTTAAAAACAATTTAAATTCTCCTTGACCTTTCGTGGCCTTTCAACAAATTTAATTGTACGTCTCTCTTTGTACTCAATAGCCTTGCCTCCTGCTTGGGTCGCATCCCAGCCTAGCCTGACTGTCCCTGTCTATTGAAGCTCCTCTTAACAAGGATGCCAGTGACAGCCTTGTTCTAATTTCAGTGTTCAGAATTTATCTTCCATGACTTCTTAGCAATATCTGTCAATTGTACCCCCTTGTTTTCTTCCATGAAGATTCCCTTCCTCTCTGTGACATCACATTCTCCTTGTTTTCCTCCCATTTCTCTGATTATTATTATTTATTTTTCTTTGTCACTCTTTCTCCTTTACCTGACCATTAACTGATGGGGTTCCTCAGAGCCTAGTCCTAAACTCTCTTTTTGCTTGACATCTGCACCTGACATCTAAAAGCAACTTCAAATACTTATTCAATGCTTATTGTATATTAGACACAGTCCTGGGAAATTTTAAAAAGCAGCTCTTAACATCTAGAGACTGGTCTCACACTTACGGCTGGACCATGTAATTCTTCTGGTGGACATAATCTCACTAACATTAGACAAGGTCACTCTGAAACTATGAGACAAAACAAGACCAATTTGTAACTTTAAGCCCAACAAAAACAAGACATTTTTGCAAAATAGCTAACACTCCTCTCTCCTGGTAATGTAAGTGGCTGCTACTTCTTTAACAATTATAGCCTTAAGCCTTGCTCTAGTCTGCCTTCTCTATGGTTACAAGTTATTGAAATGTAATGAATTTAAGGGGTATTCTCAGGAACATGTCTTCCTGAGACACCCACAGCTCCCTGTGTTTTTGTTCTTTTTCTGGAATGAGTAATAACCCCTGTTTGTTCAACTGTAAGTAATTTGCTGATGGTCTTTGACTGGAGAGCACTGACAGTGCTCAGCCTCTTAAGTGGATTATTTTATTCAATCCTGGTAACAACTCTATCAATTGTAGTTGCTATTCTTTCTCTGTGTGCATGTAAGCAAACCGGGACTTAAATATGCTAAAAAATTTTTTACCCAAGATCTCATGATTAGGCAGTGGTAGAGAACTTGATCTCAGGCAATTGAAATCTCCAGTTAGGTCTCCTAAAATGTACACTCAACTTCCTCAATAAATATTACTTGAATACATTACATTAATAAACTATCTGATCCTGTTGCCACTTTTCACATCATTCCCTAACTGTATAGAATAGCTTGCTCTTTTATGCCTCAGTGCTAAGATTTCTGTTTTATTCTTTTTGTGGATTGCTCTAGAACTCTTCCCCAATCACTATGACTGAGCATACAAACATCTACTTACATTTCATAGCCTCAGCTAAATCTTAAATTCCTCTATGAAGCCAGGTAGAACTGATGACTTTCTCCATTGCTGTAGACTGCACCTTCTTCAGTCGTAGTACAGAATACTTTGAATATTTATCTGTCTCTTCATCTAGGCTGTGAGCTACCTAAATATGGGAATGAAAAGTGAAAGTGAAAATTGTTGTCGTGTCTGACTCTTTGCGACTCCACTCCAGGCCAGAATACTGGAGTGGATAGCCTTTCCCTTCTCCAGGGAATCTTCCCAACCCAGGAATCGAACTCAGGTCTCCCACATTGCAGGCAGATTCTTTACCAGCTGAGCCAGAAGGTAATAAAATTTCATTAATCTTTATATTCTCACGTCAGACACAAAACAGAAAGAGGTAATTATATATTTAATAAAATAATGAAAACGCTGAAATAATGTATTTCGGTGGTTCTAATTAAAATGGTACCATCTATATCTTCCCTCTGGTTGATTTAAAGGAGATAATGTATAAGAATTTGCTAATTAGTTCTACCGTGTTATAACTAATCCGATTAGTCAAATAAGCCTGGCAACATCATTTATTTATTGTCTATTAAGATACAGTCTCCCTAGAAATGACAAGAATAAAGGGAAATTCAGTTCTAATGAGATGGATGAAACTGGAGCCAATTATACAGAGTGAAGTAAGCCAGAAAGAAAAACACCAATACAGTATACTAACACATATATATGGAATTTAGAAAGATGGTAACAATAACCCTGTGACACAGGTGTATAAAACAGACTTTTGGACTCTGTGGGAGAGGGAGAGGGTGGGATGATTTGGGAGAATGGCATTGAAACATGTATAATATCATGTGAGAAATGAATCGCCAGTCTAGGTTCGATGCAGGATACAGGATGCTTGGGGCTGGTGCACTGGGATGACCCAGAGAGATAGTATGGGGAGGGAGGTTCAGGACTGGGAACTCATGTACACCTGCGGCAGTCTTATGTTGATGTATGGCAAAACCAACACAGTATTGTAAAGTAAAATAAAGTAAAAAAAAAAAAAAAGATTTACTGAGCATGGCCCTGGCCAACCAGAACAAGACACAGTTTTCTCCTCAGTCAGTATCCCCCATCAGGAAGCTTCCATAAGCCTCTTATCCTTCTCCATTAAAGGGCAGACAGACTGACAACCACAATCACAGAAGACTAACCAATCTGATCACATGGACCACAGCCTTGTCTAAGTCAATGAAACTATGAGCCACGCCCAAGGTTGGGTAGGGCCACCCAAGATGGATGGGTCATGGTGGAGAGTTCTGACAAAACGTGGTCCACTGGAGAAGGGAATGGCAAACCACTTCAGTATTCTTGCCTTGAGAACCCCATGAACAGCATGAAAAGGCAAAATGATAGGATACCAAAAGAGGAACTCCCCAGGTCATTAGGTGCCCAATATGCTACTGGAGATCAGCGGGGAAAACTCCAGAAAGAATGAAGAGATGGAGCCAAAGCAAAAACAACACCCAGTTGTGGATGTGACTGGTGACGGAAGTAAAGTCTGATGCTGTAAAGAGCAATATTGCATAGGAACCTGGAATATTAAGTCCATGAATCAAGGCAAATTGGAAGTGGTCAAACAGGAGATGGCAAGAGTGAATATTGACATTTTAGGAATCAGCAAACTAAAATGGACTGGAATGGGTGAATTTAACTCAGTGCCACCTGGAAAGCTCAAACAAAACAATAGATTATTGCGAAGTCATTCTTGTTTTACTCCAGTTCAGTTCAGTCGCTCAGTCGTGTCTGACTCTTTGCGACCTCATGAATCACAGCATCCCAGGCCTCCCTGTCCATCACCAATCCCAGAGTTCACTCAAACTCACGTCCATCGAGTCGGTGATGCCATCCAGCCATCTCATTCTCTGTCATCCCCTTCTCCTCTTACCCCCAATCCCTCCCAGCATCAGAGTCTTTTCCAATGAGTCA
>SJYW01043963.1:0-16978 GCA_006410735.1 Raphicerus campestris
GAGAAGA
Source organism: Raphicerus campestris (assembly GCA_006410735.1). Taxonomy (NCBI): domain Eukaryota; kingdom Metazoa; phylum Chordata; class Mammalia; order Artiodactyla; family Bovidae; genus Raphicerus; species Raphicerus campestris. The sequence goes on from SJYW01043963.1 coordinate 8, forward strand.
AGCACTTCAAATACATGGAGAAAGTGGTGTATATTCAGGGAACAGGGAAAATAAACTCACTGAGTTAAAACATAGAATATGTGGAGATGCGTGATGGAAGATAACCTTGGAAAAGTAGACTGAGGACAAATAATGCAGTGCCTTGCTATGTATGACTTCCCTTGGGCCTCCCTCATGGCTCAGCGGGTAAAGAATCTGCCTGCAATTCGATCCCTGGGTTAGGAAGATCCCCTGGAGAAGGGAAGGGCTACCCACTCCAGTATTCTGGCCTAGAGAATTCCATGAACTGTATAGTCCATGGGTTCACAAAGAGTTGGACACGACTGAGCAACTTTCACTTCACTTTCACACCATACAGTAGGATAGATTTCAGGAATTTGTTTAGGATACAGGAATTACAGGGAGGAGTGATGTTCCAACACAACTTTGGTGTCATTCAATGCCTTATTCCTAGTCCCTAGAAACTCTCCTCAGATTTGGGGATGGGGCATTAAAGTTTGGTCACTTGGAGGACAGATAACAAGTTATTTAGGGCAGTACTGATTGCAACTGAGCAACTTAAACTCACTTCACTTTCTATGACATTAATTCTTGCTATGACAAATATTTCCTGAGTGTCTATTAAAAGACAAGCATGACAGCAAGCACTGGCAATGCTAGCCCCAGATAAGACACACAAAGCAACTGCCCTCATGGAAGTAAAGTCTAGAGGCTTAGCAATTGGACTTTACTAAAAAATGGTTGTTGTTGAAGATTTTCAAGCAGTCAGGCTAGTTTGGGGAGGTGGGATAGTAGAGGAATATAACCAAGAAAACAATTTAAAAAAACAACAACTATTTTCTCTTGCATCCTTTGATTTGGCTAAAAGTATGAACAATGAGAAACATATAATGTTTTGTAAATGAAAATCATTTCTAAATAGACTTTTGAAGTTTAGCATTTGGATGGGACAGTATACTGAATCAAATGTTTTGCTAAATAGAATCACATGGTTTACATGTAGATCATAAAGTTCATTTGGTGGAGTGGAATTTAGACTATGTTTATCTTAAAAAGGAGAGCATCCTGTATCAGTACATTTTACTGATATCCATTCATCTAAAAATACTTCTCCTAGTGAATATGTACTCTATATTTAAAGAAACCAAATTAGATTCTTTTAACTATATTCAAACCCCAATGAATAATTAATTGTTAAGAGCTTCAACTTCAAGAAGGAATGAGATTTTTTTCCCCACCTGCTTTTTTCAGTAATTGAGATACAACCAGGAGTGAAAGTTAACAAGTTGCACTACACAGAATAGAACATTCTGCACATTTGATGTCTCCTTGGCAATATCTTCTGATTTCCACTCAGACAATGTCCAATTCATGAGATGATAGGACAGATATTGTTACTAACAGTTAGACCTACTACTGGCTCTTATCTGAGCACCACTCCTCAGTCTGACACAATGCTCCCAAAGTTTCCAACAGACATTCTGTTCTGGAGGTTATAATGTCCTCTGTCCTCACAGTGGGGGTCAAATATTACATCTATGCTACCAAATGAACAGAAAATACTCAGCTTTGATTACTGAAACAAATGACATATAATTTCTTTTAAACTTTAAGACATATTCAGAGATTTTCCAGTATAGTACAATATAAGGGCACAGTATTTCTGAAATGATGGTTAATTGATTTTGAAGATGATGAGTATGTAGGAAAATGCAATGACAAAAATATTAAGCATTAATATATTTCACTATAGCAGATCCCATGAAGTAAAACAACTCACTTTTCTCTATACTATATGTGGAATATAAATTTTATCTCTCTATATATATATCATATAAGACTCTTGAGAGTCCCTTGGACTGCAAGGAGATCCAACCAGTCCATCCTAAAGGAGATCAGTCCTGAGTGTTCATTGGAAGGACTGATGTTGAAGCTGAAACTCCGATACTTTGGCCACCTCATGCAAAGAGCTGACTCATTTGAAAAGACCCTGATGCTGGGAAAGATTGAGGGCAGGAGGAGAAGGGGACAACAGAGGATGAGATGGTTGGATGGCATTACTGACTCAATGGAGTTTGGGTAAACTCTGGGAGTTGGTGATGGACAGGGAGGCCTGTTGTGCTGTGGTCAGTGGGGTCACAAAGAGTCGGACATGAGAGCAACTGAACTGAACACATTATATCATATATACATATCAGAATGTGTATATATATAGCATATTTATTTATTTACATGTATATCTCCTAATGCACTTAAACTTTGAAAAGAAAGCAGCAATCTATTCACATATTCCCTCTTTGAGCATGCCACCATATCTGATATTTAACTGTTAAAATGCATATTTTATATTTCAATATTATTCCCCTTCTAAACTGGCTGCTGTGTCTTTCAGCAAGGGAGAGATCCTAAAGGCTTTGTAAAGTGAAATTAAAAGGGAGATGGGGAGCTTCATCATTCTCCAGACCTTTGTGGCTCTCTTTATTGGTCTTTCAAAGGTGCTAGCAAGAGGAATTACACATTACAATAAGGAATTCAAGTTTATTTTCTCAGCAACAAGTGTGAGAGAAGTTTATCCAGCAGACCCTGTGATGGAACAAAAGAACACTGGCTATGGAGTCAGAGGAACTGACTTCTGCCTCTTATTGCTTACACCTGCTAAGCCTTGTTCCACCCACAGGCTCGGGTTTTTTTCACCACAAATAATTACATCTGCATCACTGCACTACTATGAAAATTTTTTTAAAGCTATGTATGGCAAAATTATACAAACTTTTAATTATTATTACATTTAAAATCTTTAATTTTTCTATTATTGATTTCAACATTGACTTTGTAAGACAAAAGGAAGAAAAGAGAAAAGAAGTTAAGATTGAAAAAATCTGCATCTAATTTTTTGGTGGCACAATCAGAATAACATATTGAGAAAAAAAAACATTTAAAATAACCGAGGAAAGAAGATATGTTTAGATTGAGCTATAGTCTTATTTTGGAAAGACTTCCTGAAGTTGATCCAAAAGAAAAGGTACCCAAGAAAATGAAAACAAACAAGTATAAAATTCTGATAATGATAAAACTATAGGATACTTGTATTTATAATATATAATGTTTGGAATATACTATTTATGAAAAAGTATATCAGTAATGATACATCCCATCTTGCAAGGAGCAAAGGAGTAAGGGATGATAATTGACGGGTGTTAATCATTTGATTGATCCCAAATAAATGTCAGACAAGATTTGATACATTTATTATACAGATTTACACAAATCCACTGAACTTAAAAAAATAAAAGCTATCCATTGTTTTATGGGTTCTACTGTTTAAAGCACAAGAACATCACATTAATACTGTAATGTGTAGGGTAGTAATTATTCATATCCATATAACCACCATGTATTTTATGTCTCTAACACAATAATACATCTCTACTTTTTAAAATTCCCCACATACTTCACATCTTTCTGCATTTTTGACCATGAAACATGGTAGCACGCTTTGATAAATATTTAAATTTCCCTCTCCTACATTCAATGCTACTTTAGTCAAAGTGTTTTACAGTACATGAGAAACATCAGACTGTAGTTACTTTCATTATTGATAATATTTGAGCTTACTCTGATAATATGTAGGTATAACTTGTTTTATCTGAATAGGTCTTCATGACAATGTATGTGATCAATTTTTAAGTCCATTATACTTTTCCATTACTATATATTTTTTATTTTAGAAAAAAGACATACCAAGATACTTTAACCTTACGCCACAATAAAAGAAATTGTGTTACATTTCAGCTAGCCTAGTTTAATTGTATTTTAAGAGAAAAATTATCTTACAAAATCCTGACACTTTAGAATAAACCAAGCATCATATTAGCTTACTTAAACAACAGGCAATAGGATTAATATTTTCTAAATCAAGTTTCTTTTTTTGTTGTTAGTCAAATATTTCCCAGTGATTCTCAACAAGAGACAATTTTGTCCCAAGAACATCTGACAGTGTCAAGGCAATATTTTTAGTTGTCAGAACTAGGGACCATTTGACTAATGGAATCTAATAGAGCCCCTGAATGCTACTAAACAATCTGCATGCATAGGATAGACCTCACAGTAAAGAATTATCCAAGTTCAAATGTCAACAGAACCAAGGATAAGAAACTCTGCCTAAAATTAATATCATAATAAGGTTCTAATAAGAACAAAATTAATACAAGGTGATTTTTCACCAGCAAGCAATAAGATTCAGGAAAATAATAGCTCAGATGTAGGTAGTATTAGCCATGAACCGGGTGCTGTTTTATTAATTCACTTATCTGTGCTGATCACAGTCCTATGCGTTAGGCATCACTATTTATCAACTTTATTCTACAGATGACAAAATGAGACTTTAACGTCATTTTATTGCTCAGTGTTACCTATCTTCCAAGAGGCTGAGATAAGATTTTAACCACAGCCTGTTAACTCTAGATCATATACTCTTGACTACATCACTATACAGTTGACTCTTGAACAACTTTGGCTTGAAATGCACAGGTCCCACTTACACATGGATTTTGTTTTTCCTAAATATATACTAGAAACTACAATCTGCAGTTGTTGAATCTGAAGTTGCAGAATTGTGGATATAGAGGACCCACTGTAAAGCTGAACTCAGAATTTTTACTTCACAGAGGGTTAGTGCCCTTATTCTCCATTGTTCAAGGGTCAACCGTACTGTCTTTGTGTTGAGAACATGCTCTCTGATTTAGGTTTTTGAAAATGCACCACACTTAATAAAATCTATAGAAACCTCTGATGTATTATGCTCTATTAGAAAATCTCATTTTTGAAGATCAATAAAAGTTTAAGACACTGCAGATGTCAGTAAATCATTATTTATTCATTTATTGAGATTCTGATTTCAGCTTTAGCAAATGTATTCAAAATGTCTAGAAGAATGAAAAATGCAATTAAGTGAAACATATCACACTAACAAAATGAGAACAGAAACTACTTAGCTCTGGAATAATATTACAAGTGTAAAAGCAAGTTAAAATAAGAGAAAGGCTCATCAAATCATCAGGAGGTCTCACATTTTCAGTATAGCAGAATTACAGCTACCAAAAATCCTCTCAGGAATAACACAAACTTACTAATTGGAAAGTATGGTGTATTCACTTTCTAGGAGTGCCAGAACAAAATACTCGGTGGATTAAACAACACGTTTATTTCTCACAGTTCTAGAGGCTAGAAGTCCAAGGTCAAGGTGTTGGCAGGTTTGGTTTTTCCTAAGGCTTCTCTCCTTAATTTGCAGATGGCAGCCTTCTTGCTGTGCCTTTCTTCTGTGTTCACAACCTCTATTTCACTTTCTCTTCTTAAAAGGACACCAATCAGATTGGATTAGGCCCCAACCTAACAGCCTCATTTTTACCTATTTAAAGACCTTATTTCCAAATAAGGTACATTCCAAGGTACTGGAGGTTAGGACCTCAACACTAGATTTTACTGGTACACAATTCTGCTAAATATAAGCCAAGGACGATTACTAAAAAGACATGGGGCCTGCCTAGAACTCTCATGGAGGACTAAACAGACAGTTTGTCAGATATTAAGGAAAATCTATAAAAGACTTAAAAAAACAGATGGCACTGTGCCAGTTCAAGGTGCTAAAACCTAAAGGGGATGGCAAAGTTTCAACTTTTCCCAGACCCATACTGAAATCTGCTTGTGTATATACATGGCAGTCACGCCCTGTAACATTTTCCCTACATTTACTACACAGAAAAATAAATAAATGAAAGATTGCAATAGCCAAAATGCATTGACAGCCAAAGTGTGCTGGATCTTAGTGTAGGTGAGGAAGAGTTCAGTGCGATCTGGAGTCCCTCTGCTTTTAGTTAGGTTTCTTTTTTGTTTGTTTCTTCCCGCATTTCTTTTTTCCCCGTAAACCCACAGGAACATCAGAACTGCCGCCTTGAGTCTAAGGCAGTGTTTTTCACTAGAATTTAAAGCCTGTTTCTCTGTGGCTGCCAAGAAAGCAAGATCATGACTGCAGGACATGTTTTTTTCCCCTCATACTTGAAGCAACACAACTTGCCTCCAGAGCTGTCTGTCTACTCAGCAGGACAGTAAAAACAAAGAGGAAAATATGAGAGTCAAGCAGGATAGAAGACAAAGACCAAATGGAGAGATGACTGAAGCAAGCATCACAGAGGAGTGTTCTCTGAGAAAAATGGCCAATTGGAACAAGATAAGAAGCATGATAACTAAAAAATATTTGTTAAGAATAAGCAAATCAGTAATATAATTATCAATCTGCTGTCATTCTAATGTAATTTGCCATTTCATTCCTGTTCTTAGTCTCCTCTATCACATCTAAAATGATCCTCTGCTAGCTCTTTTAACCGCAGGAACCAAAAGTTACATGGGTTTGACTAATAAATTCTCCCCATTCAACCTCAACTTGATTACTTATGCTTAAATAGCACTTTCACCATGTGATTTCATTCCCCTTTTCTAAGTCTCTTCAATTAAAAAGGACATAAACTCTTAATTACTGTTACTTTTCTCCACAATTTGGCCTCACCCTGCAGATTCATGATCCATCCTTATTATTCATTACTTCAGCGCACATTAAGTAATGCCAGTCTCATTATTCTAAGATCATGTTACTAGTCAGCCTAAAATATCTTCCCTTTCCCCTTGCACTGACCATAGACACATTATCTTCTGATTTAGTTTTANTTGATTACTGAAACAAATGACATATAATTTCTTTTAAACTTTAAGACATATTCAGAGATTTTCCAGTATAGTACAATATAAGGGCACAGTATTTCTGAAATGATGGTTAATTGATTTTGAAGATGATGAGTATGTAGGAAAATGCAATGACAAAAATATTAAGCATTAATATATTTCACTATAGCAGATCCCATGAAGTAAAACAACTCACTTTTCTCTATACTATATGTGGAATATAAATTTTATCTCTCTATATATATATCATATAAGACTCTTGAGAGTCCCTTGGACTGCAAGGAGATCCAACCAGTCCATCCTAAAGGAGATCAGTCCTGAGTGTTCATTGGAAGGACTGATGTTGAAGCTGAAACTCCGATACTTTGGCCACCTCATGCAAAGAGCTGACTCATTTGAAAAGACCCTGATGATGGGAAAGATTGAGGGCAGGAGGAGAAGGGGACAACAGAGGATGAGATGGTTGGATGGCATCACTGACTCAATGGAGTTTGGGTAAACTCTGGGAGTCGGTGATGGACAGGGAGGCCTGTTGTGCTGTGGTCAGTGGGGTCACAAAGAGTCGGACATGACAGCAACTGAACTGAACACATTATATCATATATACATATCAGAATGTGTATATATATAGCATATTTATTTATTTACATGTATATCTCCTAATGCACTTAAACTTTGAAAAGAAAGCAGCAATCTATTCACATATTCCCTCTTTGAGCATGCCACCATATCTGATATTTAACTGTTAAAATGCATATTTTATATTTCAATATTATTTCCCTTCTAAACTGGCTGCTGTGTCTTTCAGCAACAGGCAATAGGCTTAATATTTTCTAAATCAAGTTTCTTTTTTTGTTGTTAGTCAAATATTTCCCAGTGATTCTCAACAGGAGACAATTTTGTCCCAAGAACATCTGACAGTGTCAAGGCAATATTTTTAGTTGTCAGAACTAGGGACCATTTGACTAATGGAATCTAATAGAGCCCCTGAATGCTACTAAACAATCTGCATGCATAGGATAGACCTCACAGTAAAGAATTATCCAAGTTCAAATGTCAACAGAACCAAGGATAAGAAACTCTGCCTAAAATTAATATCATAATAAGGTTCTAATAAGAACAAAATTAATACAAGGTGATTTTTCACCAGCAAGCAATAAGATTCAGGAAAATAATAGCTCAGATGTAGGTAGTATTAGCCATGAACCGGGTGCTGTTTTATTAATTCACTTATCTGTGCTGATCACAGTCCTATGTGTTAGGCATCATTATTTATCAACTTTATTCTACAGATGACAAAATGAGACTTTAACGTCATTTTATTGCTCAGTGTTACCTATCTTCCAAGAGGCTGAGATAAGATTTTAACCACAGCCTGTTAACTCTAGATCATATACTCTTGACTACATCACTATATAGTTGACTCTTGAACAACTTTGGCTTGAAATGCACAGGTCCCACTTACACATGGATTTTGTTTTCCCTAAATATATACCAGAAACTACAATCTGCAGTTGTTGAATCTGAAGTTGCAGAATTGTGGATATAGAGGACCCACTGTAAAGTTGAACTCAGAATTTTTATTTCACAGAGAGTTAGTGCCCCTATTCTCCATTGTTCAAGGGTCAACCGTACTGTCTTTGTGTTGAGAACATGCTCTCTGATTTAGGTTTTTGAAAATGCATCACACTTAATAAAATCTATAGAAACCTCTGATGTATTATGCTCTATTAGAAAATCTCATTTTTGAAGATCAATAAAAGTTTAAGACACTGCAGATGTCAGTAAATCATTATTTATTCATTTATTGAGATTCTGATTTCAGCTTTAGCAAATGTATTCAAAATGTCTAGAAGAATGAAAAATGCAATTAAGTGAAACATATCACACTAACAAAATGAGAACAGAAACTACTTAGCTCTGGAATAATATTACAAGTGTAAAAGCAAGTTAAAATAAGAGAAAGGCTCATCAAATCATCAGGAGGTCTCACATTTTCAGTATAGCAGAATTACAGCTACCAAAAATCCTCTCAGGAATAACACAAACTTACTAATTGGAAAGTATGGTGTATTCACTTTCTAGGAGTGCCAGAACAAAATACTCAGTGGATTAAACAACACGTTTATTTCTCACAGTTCTAGAGGCTAGAAGTCCAAGGTCAAGGTGTTGGCAGGTTTGGTTTTTCCTAAGGCTTCTCTCCTTAATTTGCAGATGGCAGCCTTTTTGCCGTGCCTTTCTTCTGTGTTCACAACCTCTATTTCACTTTCTCTTCTTAAAAGGACACCAATCAGATTGGATTAGGCCCCAACCTAACAGCCTCATTTTTACCTATTTAAAGACCTTATTTCCAAATAAGGTACATTCCAAGGTACTGGAGGTTAGGACCTCAACACTAGATTTTACTGGTACACAATTCTGCTAAATATAAGCCAAGGACGATTACTAAAAAGACATGGGGCCTGCCTAGAACTCTCATGGAGGACTAAACAGACAGTTTGTCAGATATTAAGGAAAATCTATAAAAGACTTAAAAAAACAGATGGCACTGTGCCAGTTCAAGGTGCTAAAACCTAAAGGGGATGGCAAAGTTTCAACTTTTCCCAGACCCATACTGAAATCTGCTTGTGTATATACATGGCAGTCACGCCCTGTAACATTTTCCCTACATTTACTACACAGAAAAATAAATAAATGAAAGATTGCAATAGCCAAAATGCATTGACAGCNCATATTTATTTATTTACATGTATATCTCCTAATGCACTTAAACTTTGAAAAGAAAGCAGCAATCTATTCACATATTCCCTCTTTGAGCATGCCACCATATCTGATATTTAACTGTTAAAATGCATATTTTATATTTCAATATTATTTCCCTTCTAAACTGGCTGCTGTGTCTTTCAGCAACAGGCAATAGGCTTAATATTTTCCAAATCAAGTTTCTTTTTTTGTTGTTAGTCAAATATTTCCCAGTGATTCTCAACAGGAGACAATTTTGTCCCAAGAACATCTGACAGTGTCAAGGCAATATTTTTAGTTGTCAGAACTAGGGACCATTTGACTAATGGAATCTAATAGAGCCCCTGAATGCTACTAAACAATCTGCATGCATAGGATAGACCTCACAGTAAAGAATTATCCAAGTTCAAATGTCAACAGAACCAAGGATAAGAAACTCTGCCTAAAATTAATATCATAATAAGGTTCTAATAAGAACAAAATTAATACAAGGTGATTTTTCACCAGCAAGCAATAAGATTCAGGAAAATAATAGCTCAGATGTAGGTAGTATTAGCCATGAACCGGGTGCTGTTTTATTAATTCACTTATCTGTGCTGATCACAGTCCTATGCGTTAGGCATCACTATTTATCAACTTTATTCTACAGATGACAAAATGAGACTTTAACGTCATTTTATTGCTCAGTGTTACCTATCTTCCAAGAGGCTGAGATAAGATTTTAACCACAGCCTGTTAACTCTAGATCATATACTCTTGACTACATCACTATATAGTTGACTCTTGAACAACTTTGGCTTGAAATGCACAGGTCCCACTTACACATGGATTTTGTTTTTCCTAAATATATACTAGAAACTACAATCTGCAGTTGTTGAATCTGAAGTTGCAGAATTGTGGATATAGAGGACCCACTGTAAAGCTGAACTCAGAATTTTTACTTCACAGAGGGTTAGTGCCCTTATTCTCCATTGTTCAAGGGTCAACCGTACTGTCTTTGTGTTGAGAACATGCTCTCTGATTTAGGTTTTTGAAAATGCATCACACTTAATAAAATCTATAGAAACCTCTGATGTATTATGCTCTATTAGAAAATCTCATTTTTGAAGATCAATAAAAGTTTAAGACACTGCAGATGTCAGTAAATCATTATTTATTCATTTATTGAGATTCTGATTTCAGCTTTAGCAAATGTATTCAAAATGTCTAGAAGAATGAAAAATGCAATTAAGTGAAACATATCACACTAACAAAATGAGAACAGAAACTACTTAGCTCTGGAATAATATTACAAGTGTAAAAGCAAGTTAAAATAAGAGAAAGGCTCATCAAATCATCAGGAGGTCTCACATTTTCAGTATAGCAGAATTACAGCTACCAAAAATCCTCTCAGGAATAACACAAACTTACTAATTGGAAAGTATGGTGTATTCACTTTCTAGGAGTGCCAGAACAAAATACTCGGTGGATTAAACAACACGTTTATTTCTCACAGTTCTAGAGGCTAGAAGTCCAAGGTCAAGGTGTTGGCAGGTTTGGTTTTTCCTAAGGCTTCTCTCCTTAATTTGCAGATGGCAGCCTTCTTGCTGTGCCTTTCTTCTGTGTTCACAACCTCTGTTTCACTTTCTCTTCTTAAAAGGACACCAATCAGATTGGATTAGGCCCCAACCTAACAGCCTCATTTTTACCTATTTAAAGACCTTATTTCCAAATAAGGTACATTCTAAGGTACTGGAGGTTAGGACCTCAACACTAGATTTTACTGGTACACAATTCTGCTAAATATAAGCCAAGGACGATTACTAAAAAGACATGGGGCCTGCCTAGAACTCTCATGGAGGACTAAACAGACAGTTTGTCAGATATTAAGGAAAATCTATAAAAGACTTAAAAAAACAGATGGCACTGTGCCAGTTCAAGGTGCTAAAACCTAAAGGGGATGGCAAAGTTTCAACTTTTCCCAGACCCATACTGAAATCTGCTTGTGTATATACATGGCAGTCACGCCCTGTAACATTTTCCCTACATTTACTACACAGAAAAATAAATAAATGAAAGATTGCAATAGCCAAAATGCATTGACAGCCAAAGTGTGCTGGATCTTAGTGTAGGTGAGGAAGAGTTCAGTGCGATCTGGAGTCCCTCTGCTTTTAGTTAGGTTTCTTTTTTGTTTGTTTCTTCCCGCATTTCTTTTTTCCCCGTAAACCCACAGGAACATCAGAACTGCCGCCTTGAGTCTAAGGCAGTGTTTTTCACTAGAATTTAAAGCCTGTTTCTCTGTGGCTGCCAAGAAAGCAAGATCATGACTGCAGGACATGTTTTTTTCCCTCATACTTGAAGCAACACAACTTGCCTCCAGAGCTGTCTGTCTACTCAGCAGGACAGTAAAAACAAAGAGGAAAATATGAGAGTCAAGCAGGATAGAAGACAAAGACCAAATGGAGAGATGACTGAAGCAAGCATCACAGAGGAGTGTTCTCTGAGAAAAATGGCCAATTGGAACAAGATAAGAAGCATGATAACTAAAAAATATTTGTTAAGAATAAGCAAATCAGTAATATAATTATCAATCTGCTGTCATTCTAATGTAATTTGCCATTTCATTCCTGTTCTTAGTCTCCTCTATCACATCTAAAATGATCCTCTGCTAGCTCTTTTAACCGCAGGAACCAAAAGTTACATGGGTTTGACTAATAAATTCTCCCCATTCAACCTCAACTTGATTACTTATGCTTAAATAGCACTTTCACCATGTGATTTCATTCCCCTTTTCTAAGTCTCTTCAATTAAAAAGGACATAAACTCTTAATTACTGTTACTTTTCTCCACAATTTGGCCTCACCCTGCAGATTCATGATCCATCCTTATTATTCATTACTTCAGCGCACATTAAGTAATGCCAGTCTCATTATTCTAAGATCATGTTACTAGTCAGCCTAAAATATCTTCCCTTTCCCCTTGCACTGACCATAGATACATTATCTTCTGATTTAGTTTTAATTTCCTCTTTTTTTTGGGGGGGGGGGGCCACCGCATCATGCATCATGTGGGATCTTACCTCCTCGAACTGGGATCAAACCCGCATCCCCTGCAGTGGAAGCAGAGTCTTAACCACTGGGCCCCCAGGGAAGTCCCAACACCTCATCTGCTGAAACCCAGCTAGTAGACAGTCCATAGTCCATTTCCAACTTATGGCTTCCAAGAGGGTAACACCAGAGCTGAAGCTGACAATCCATATACCTTCTGAATATCTTATCTTGCATCTCTCAAAATTATCTCAGATTAAACATAACATTTAATTCATTTTTGCCTCCAAAAATAACTGTTCCTGCACCCAGAGTTCCTTTTATATATTCAGCCAAGAGAGACCTAAGAATAAGAATCAACCTTCACTGTCCCTCCCCTTTACTCTCCCCTGCATCCAGACATTCATTAAACCTGACTGAAATGTCTCTTTAAAATTCTTTCATACCTAGTACTGTCTCTCTGTGTTATCACATTATTCATCAACTTTCACCTAGCCCAGGGTGTTAGTTTCCTAACACTGTTCTGTGTCACTTCATCCTATTTTAATTCACCATACTATAGCTCTGTAGCATGGGAACCAAAGCCCATCTCGATTTAGACTCTGGAGTAGTGGTCAGCTTCCACCACTATCCCCAAGCCAGCAATATCTTCCTGCCCCACAACTAATGGTGAATATCTCTAAGTTTTTGCACAGAGAGGGCCACAATCTAAAATGCCTTTCTTTCATTATCCTTCATATAAATTTGTAATCATGTTTAAAGCAGTTTAAAGCAGCTATTTGAGGAAGTCTTCCCTGACTACATGGGCAGACCTGGTCATGTCTTCTCCAAAATTCTATTTTGTACAAACTCTGTTTTGACATTGGTAATCTTTTCATACATTCTTTGTACATTATTCTAGCAAGTAGCTAGTGGGCAAGATTTGAAGTCATGCAGTTTTTTTATTTACATATTCCCAGAATATATCAGGAAATTATTCCACAGAAGATATCAAACAGATGCCTGATAACTATTAGTCACCTAATATATTTATTTATAGTCGTGGAGGTTTAGTCACCAACTTATGTCTGCTTCTTGTGATCCCATGGTCTGTAGCCCATCAGGATCCTCTGTCCATGGGATTTTCTAGGCAAGAATACTGGAGTGGTTTGCCATTTCCTTCTCCAGGGGATCTTCCCTGACCCAGGGATTGAACCCAGGTCTCCTGCACTGCAGACAGATTCTTTACCAACTGAGCTACCAGGGAAGCCTAAAAGAGGCTGAGCAGGTAAGCAAAGCCACAGAGAAAATCTACAACAGAAATAAACACTTCTCACTTCAGGATGTTCAGCTGCGCTAAAAATGGAGACTCACTATTACCATCAGGATTCAAAACTATACACCTGATTCACAGAGAAAGGTCAGCTACAAATTCTAATTATTGGCTCTGAAAATTCCTTCATCAACAAATGTGCTAGTCTTTAGACAATTGTTTTACTACTATTATTACATATAAAATGTAACAGACTCTGATGTGGGAAGTAACCTCTTGAAATATTAAATAAGAAGATAAAAGCAATAAAATAAAACAAAGTTCATACACAGCAGCACCATTTTCTTGATATCAGAGGAGTTCTCTTAAGTGAATTTTCTGGAAAACTGAAATGTATTAACAAAGCTTTGAAAACATTTACCCTTAAATTTGATGCTTTTGAACTGTGGTCCTGAAGAAGACTCTTGGGAGTCGCTTAGAAAGCAAGGAGATCAAACCAGTAAGGAAATAAACCCTGAATAGTCATTGGAAGGACTGATGCTGAAGCTGAAGCTACAATATCTTGGCCACTTGACGCAAAGAGCTGACTCATTGAAAAAGATCTTGATGCTAGGAAAGACTGAGGGCAAGAGGAGAAGTGGATGAAGGAGAATGATACAGTTGGATGGTACCACTGACTCAATGGATGTGAGTTTGAGCAAACTCAGGGAGACAGTGAAGGACAGGGNGACTCATTGAAAAAGATCTTGATGCCAGGAAAGACTGAGGGCAAGAGGAGAAGTGGATGACAGAGAATGATACAGTTGGATGGTACCACTGACTCAATGGATGTGAGTTTGAGCAAACTCAGGGAGACAGTGAAGGACAGGGAAGCCTGGAGTGCTTCATGGTGTTGCAAAGTGTTGGACATAACTTAGAGACTAAGCAACTCATAAAAATCTTCTAAAAAGATATCAATTTCTTAATTCCTCAAACACAGTACATAGAGAAAATTTATTCCTGATTAACATCATCACTGTGACAGACCAGTGCTATCCTGATCTACAACACTGTGATTCCCTCAGAAGTTAATAATTATAGAATTGTATGTCTCCATGTAATGACACTGCCTTTTAAAGTTTCACATACTTAATAGAGCGTCTTCAATAGCCTTGAATAAGATGACACTTGAGTGGTCAGTGTGCCTAACTCTAACGGCCAATCTTGCAATCTTGTAATCTGTGGGCTAAAAAAAAAAAAAAATTCACATAAACAACCTTATTGGGGTTGAAAAATGTGTTTTATTGCAGTATTTCCTGAATAAAACTCACAGGCTTATTATACTTGGTTACAATTATTCTGAGCCTCAGAGCTCTGCTGTTTCAAATGGATGAAATCACTATCACTAAAAAAAAAGTTTAATTACTGACTGGAACACACGTACTCTGGAGTTCCAAAATAATAATAATTGAATGGTTTGACAGTATCCTCGGGGAAAGCTACTCAACTCAATTCTGACTAGAAAAAAATTACCTACGTGAGAAATAACAGATGAAAAGAAAAAGTAGCAAAAATGTGAGAAAGTCAAGTTCAAATGAAGCAGCAGAATCCATACTACATGGTTTTAGAAGCCAAGACTTGATACCTTGAGAAATATTTACTCATACTGTTTTTTAATGTAAAATTACAATGGTTATCAGAGTATTAATAACAGAAATTTGTACAACAGTGTATATCACATATAATTTAAGAATCAGAAGATGGGGATTCCTTTGAGGTCCAGTGGTTAGGACCACATTCTTTCACTGCCAAGGGCACAACACAGCCAAAAAATAAATAAATAAATATATTTTTTAATCAAAAGACTTGGACTTAAATTGACATTGAATTTTCATATGAAATGGCAGATTTTTTAAGAAGTCCAACAACATACTTCCATTGATATTTCTGATCAAGTAATTTCCTGTAAATTGTCTTGGACACTGGTTCAGGAAAAGATTAAATAAAATGTATATTCTTCATATAATTAATATGTAACATAGGTAATATACTGTATAGTTTACAAAGTTACAGGTCTACGGAAATTAGCATTGTGTCATATCTAAAGAAAAAAATCCAAGTGAGGACATTATGACTTTTGTAAATATCTTCTAATCACTGAAGCTCATTAGCTCTCATATCACTTCTATGACAATAATAAATGAGAAGAAAAGGGAAATAAAGTTTATTGGTTTTCCAAGTTTTACACAGGCAAAACTCAAATCATATAAGATATATTTCTCCTTGAATTTTCTCAGTATATTTTTACCCAGTACTTGGGTATTTTAGTGTCTGTAGAAATTTAGTAATTTCTAAGATCTGCTACCAAACACAGTTTAAAAAACAAAGTTGTTAAGAATAAGCAACAACTACTAGTGCAACATTTGGATACACCAAAGGCCCAATTCCCAAGCAAAACTGTATGAACACTTTGCAAAGGTCAGTATAAAATTGTCACCTTTGAATCCATAGTCATTTTCACAAGCTGCCATCTCTTAAAAAATGTACTAAACAAAAGTTATTTAATGAAAGACAGGCTTTACCTAAGTTAAGATTGACAGAGTTTCAATTAAACATCAACTTCAGTTGATATTTTTTCTGGGGATGTGGGGAGAGACAAGTGATATCCAAGTGAGGGATGGGCTTAAAAACATTTAGAAAAATTAAGAGGGAAAAAAAAATTGCCTCACATACTGACTCCAAATTCTGGTCAACTCAAGCCCCGCTCCCAGCATCGTGAGCCAACTATTTTTGGAACATGGCTGTCAACCTTCTACCATCTTTCCCTTTTTATGCAACTTCTTCAGTTCCATTTCAGTATCAACCTACACACACTCGTACATCTCCTTTGCCCCTTTCCTACATCACAGATCTCAACACTCACTTTTATTCCCCTACATTACTGCTTGAACTATTATAAGAGGAAACCATGTATAGTACCATATTGACTGGAAGAATTTTAAAAAAAATCCACAAACTACTTGTATAGGTGTAAAGCTTTTGACTGTGTGGATCACAATAAGGTGAGGTGAGGTGAGGTGAGGTGAAGTCACTCAGTCGTGTCCAACTCTTTGCGACCCCGTGGACGGTAACCTACTAGGCTTCTCTGTCCATGGGATTCTCCAGGCAAGAATACTGGAGTGGATTGCCATTTCCTTCTCCAGGGGATCTTCCCGACCCAGGGATCGAACCCGGGTC
>SJYW01043964.1:0-52807 GCA_006410735.1 Raphicerus campestris
TCATTGGAAGGACTGATGCTGAAGCTGAAGCTCCAATAGTTTGGCCACCTGATTCGAAGAACTGACTCATTTGAAAAGATCCTGATGCTGGGAAAGACTGAAAGCAGAAGGAGAAGGGGATGACAGAGGATGAGGTGGTTGGATAGCATCACCTACTCAGTGGACATGAGTTTGAGCAAACTCTGGGAGTTAGTGAAGGACATGGAGGCCTGGCATGCTGCAGTCCATGGGGTCGCAAAGAGTCAGGCACAACTGAGCAACTAAACTGAATGATTTTACCCCAGAATCAGTTAATATAGTGAATTACATCCATAGATTTCCTAATGTGCAACTACCACTTAATTTCCAGAATAAAGGCAATCCGCTCATGAAGCAGTAACCTTTTTAAACCTTGCTAGAACTGGCTAAAAATATTTTAAATTTTACATTTGTAGTCATAAGTATACCTGGCTTATAATGTTTTCTTCTCATGTCATCTTAGATTTTAGAGTGGAAGATTATCCCAGACTTACAAAAGAAACTGAAGGGTCTCCCTTTTGCCATAATCAAGTGACTTGTTGGAATCTGAATTGGAACCAATTGATTCTTGAATGTGTGGGAGAACCCGCCTGTCTGATACAGTAAATGCTGGTTAAATTTAATTCCTGTGTGTGGGTACTGTGTGTGTTCAGTCATGTCCGACTCTGTGGCCCCATGGACTGCAGTCTGCCAGGCTCCTACATCCATGGGATTTTCTAGGCAAGAATATGGGAGTGGATTGCCATTCCCTTCTCCAGGGGATCTTCCTGACCCAGGGAGTGAATCCAGGTCTCCCGCACTGCAGGCAGACGCTTTCCTATCTGAGCCTCCAGGGAAGCATATTCACCATTTATTGTGGCCTTCCTTCCTTCTTGTATCTCAGGCCTTCCATCTTAGAGCTAAGAAAATTTTCTTCCTGAATTACTTACTTAGAGTTCTTCCTTAAGAATGTCCTTCTCCTGTTGGTGTGGTAGTCAAGGTTCAACTACAGAAGCAGAACCAGTAAGAGATTAGACAGACAGTCAGACATTCACATATGAGATTTATGATAAGACCCTGGTTGACATGATTATGAGGGCTGGCTAAGTGCGTTGCAGGGGACAGGCAGCCTGGAAGAACAGACACGGAAGGTGGGTCTGCAGGCAGGGGCCAAGCAGCCACCCACAGACAGAGCTCCCCCCTTGCAAGCAAACCTCGGAACTGTTTTACAAGCCTTCCGCCCATTTCTGACAGGCTTACCCAGCTTACATAGGATAGTCTTCCTTATTTAAAGCCAAATGACTACAAGTTTAAACTACATAAAAACAAATATCTTCACAGCAACACTTAGATTTGCTGCTGCTGCTGTTCAGACACTAAGTCTTATCTGACTCTTTGCAACCCCATGGACTGCAGCACGCTAGGCTCCTCCATCCAACACTATCTCCTGGACTTTGCTCAAATTCATGTCCATTGAGTTGGTGATGCCATGTGATTAAATAACAAGGGGGCCACAGCTTTGCCACGTGGACACACCATTATAGGCAACACAGAGTGCAAACTCCGCTTTTGCAGGGAAATGTATTCACAGCTCTATTACAATTAAAAGATATTTTAGTTGGCCAAGGATAAAAAAGTCCCTCTTTACTGAATATTTTAGAGCTGAATACGCTGTGCAGGTATAGATTTCTCCTTGTATCCTCAGTTTGGGGCTGAGGGACTTCCTGACAGATGAAGTGTACGTGTCACTGGCTCCAGCCCCGTCCTTCCAATGTGGTCTCTCCTCCACGTCCTGTCCGCTCCGTTTATAACTGAGCCTGTGGACTGCAGGCACGTCCACTCCACCCTTCGAGTTTCTTATGGTTTTTGTTTCTTCATAGGTCTGTACTAAAATCTGGATAATTTTTCAGATATATCTTCCAGTTCAGCAAATCTCTCTTCTATTAGATCTGATTGGCTATGAAACACATCAATTTCCTTTCATGTGAATTACATGCTTCCTTACCAGAAGTTTATTTGCTATATTCTTAAAACTGTCTTTACTTTCTTTAAACTTTTTCTGTCCTGAACATTTCTAAAGCCTCTTCTACTTATGTGAACATCTTAAACACAGCTATTTTATACTGTACTTCTGATAACTCCAGTACTTGAAATCTCTGCAAATCCATTTCTGACTGCTGTTTCTGTTTCATGATCTGTTTCCCTGTATGTGTGATGACTGTCAACAGTGAACTTTCTCCTTAGGATTGCAGCTGGGAGAATTATCCCATGCTGGGACGAAGTGGGGTGGTTCCTCAACGAGGGTGTGTACTTGCTGCTGCTAGGGGCCCTAGGACACCTACAGTTTAGGATCACCTTACACTTGAATTTGGTCAGCCCAAACCCGACATTACGAATTCAGGCCTTGGACTCCTGTGCACGCTGGTGCACGGGAACTTCTCCGCAGAGCTCCTTCCTCTCCTCCCCGTTCCAGAGCTTTGAGGCACAAGCCCCGGAAGTGGCTTGAAGGAAGGCACACTTTTATTTCCGGTTTAGCTTTATACCAAGTCTAACCGGATTTACAAGAGTTGAATCTCCCATCACACTTCTCATCCTGGAGAACAAGCACTAGGGCTTTGTCTCGTGTGATCCTCATCACAAGGCGTTTTGCAAATCCTGCATTTTAAGTTGTTCCAATATATAACCCTGGTGGCTCAGATGGTAAAGCGTCTGCCTCCAATGTGGGAGACCTGGGTTTGATCCTTGGGTCAGGAAGATGCCCTGGAGAAGGAACTGGCAACCCACTCCAGGATTCTTGCCTGGAAAATTCCATGGACAGAGGAGCCTGGTGGGCGAGAGTCCACGGGATCGCAGAGAGCCGAACACAAANCTGTACTAAAATCTGGATAATTTTTCAGATATATCTTCCAGTTCAGCAAATCTCTCTTCTATTAGATCTGATTGGCTATGAAACACATCAATTTCCTTTCATGTGAATTACATGCTTCCTTACCAGAAGTTTATTTGCTATATTCTTAAAACTGTCTTTACATTCTTTAAAGTTTTTCTGTCCTGAACATTTCTAAAGCCTCTTCTACTTATGTGAACATCTTAAACACAGCTATTTTATACTGTACTTCTGATAACTCCAGTACTTGAAATCTCTGCAAATCCATTTCTGACTGCTGTTTCTGTTTCATGATCTGTTTTCCTGTATGTGTGATGACTGTCAACAGTGAACTTTCTCCTTAGGATTGCAGCTGGGAGAATTATCCCATGCCGGGACGAAGTGGGGTGGTTCCTCAACGAGGGTGTGTACTTGCTGCTGCTAGGGGCCCTAGGACACCTACAGTTTAGGATCACCTTACACTTGAATTTGGTCAGCCCAAACCCGACATTACGAATTCAGGCCTTGGACTCCTGTGCACGCTGGTGCACGGGAACTTCTCCGCAGAGCTCCTTCCTCTCCTCCCCGTTCCAGAGCTTTGAGGCACAAGCCCCGGAAGTGGCTTGAAGGAAGGCACACTTTTATTTCTGGTTTAGCTTTATACCAAGTCTAACCGGATTTACAAGAGCTGAATCTCCCATCACACTTCTCATCCTGGAGAACAAGCACTAGGGCTTTGTCTCGTGTGATCCTCATCACAAGGCGTTTTGCAAATCCTGCATTTTAAGTTGTTCCAATATATAACCCTGGTGGCTCAGATGGTAAAGCGTCTGCCTCCAATGTGGGAGACCTGGGTTTGATCCTTGGGTCAGGAAGATGCCCTGGAGAAGGAACTGGCAACCCACTCCAGGATTCTTGCCTGGAAAATTCCATGGACAGAGGAGCCTGGTGGGCGAGAGTCCACGGGATCGCAGAGAGCCGAACACAAACTGAGCAACTTCACACACACGCAAAGTGCAGATGCGAGCACCGGATCCCTCCCTGCCATGTCATCAGCGATGACAGCCGGCTCTAATTCTTGCCTTCACATTGTACGCTTCTCTCCTGGGCTCATGTTCTGCCAAGTTTGTCAAACAAACAGAGGACGTGGGCGGTTCCTGACCCAGAGCGGGTCACAGACTCACAGTCAGAAACGTGGACCATCTGTACTAAACAGCCTCATATTCGTTCAGAAACATCAGTCCTATCTTTGAGAATTCATCCATGTTGATTATTTTCTTTTAATCAATTGATTCCTGTTTTGGCTTTCCCTTTCCACCCCCACCCCCAACCTTTAGCCACCTGTAATTAGTATACAGAAACCTGCAGACAATTCAGTGAGTTTGGGCAGATGTATATCGTCCTGTTACCATCACGACAAACCAGGTATAAACATGTCCTTCACGCAGAAGAGCTTTCCGCGTGTCTCTCTGTGCTCCCGGTTGCTTGTGGCAGGAACGTGAGCAGGAGCCCCACGCCCCCGACACACTCCACGGCTGCTGCCCAGCCCGTCAGCGCCCCTCGGCACTGCCGCGCCTGCGCCAGCTCCCCTGTGCAGCTCCGTGATGCCCCCCTTCAAGCATCACTTCTCTTACGGTTCACGAAGCAGTATCCATTTCAAGAATGCGGTCTGTTTGTGTATGTAAAACTACTAAGCTGTTCTGTAATTGGTTCCGAGGGACCGTTTCCGTATTTTACATTCAGCCTCTTTGATAAAATTATACTTTTTAAAAAATTCATTGTTTTAGTGAAGTGTAGTCACTTTACAATGTTCTGGTTTCTGCTGTACACGGAGTGAACCAGCTGTACGTGTCCATATATCCGACCCCCTCTGACCCCCTCCCCGCAGCCCCCGAGGTCATCGCGGAGCCTGGGCGCGGGCTCCCAGCTCGCCGGCGCCCCTCACTCGTGCGGCAGCGTCTGTGCATCAACGCTGCTCTCCCTGCTCATCGCGCTCCCTCCTCAGGCCCGCAAGTTCATTCTCTACGTCGACATAACACAGCCCTGCACAGATGTGCGTTTGTTAACGTAGCTGCTCTCAGGATGAGGCCAACACTAACGTTTGTGAGCTTCACAGAGCTGCACGCACGGTCGAGCCAGAAGGGCATAGGTGTTCAATCGCGTAAACCGTCCCGGCCTGCCAGGCGGGACAGCGCTGCTGCTTTACAGAAAAAGGGACAGACACACGCGAGTAAAGAGCTATCGAGCAGCAAAGCCAAGGTCGAGCCCAGCTCCATCTGGCTCTAAATGTATATCTGTGTGTGTGTGTGTGCGTGTGTGTGTGTGTAGACATAGATACTTTTTGTAGTTATGTTAAAATAAAAAAAGACCATGTGTGAACTTTATCAAATGATAGGGCTAGTTACAGAATCTCACAGTCAAAGGGAAGCGATATGTAATTCCACCCATCCACTCAGTCCTCGACGCCCACGTAACCTGAGCTTCACAACTCACATTCGACAATGGGAGGTGTAACTGTCTCGTGACAAAACACGGGCAGGGCGTGGACACTCGCCAAGCGGGCACTGGACACCAGCCTGGGGCTGCCCTGGGCTGTGCACGTCGGCACTGGCACACCACCCCTCGGCCCTGCTCTAACCCAGGGAAGGAATCCTGTCTGCACGGGAGCCCGCCAGGGCACAGAGCTCCAAAGGGGACCCACTCCGTCCTTGGAAATTCACACACGACACCTCTAATCNTCGGCACTGGCACACCACCCCTTGGCCCTGCTCTAACCCAGGGAAGGAATCCTGTCTGCACGGGAGCCCGCCAGGGCACAGAGCTCCAAAGGGGACCCACTCCGTCCTTGGAAATTCACACACGACACCTCTAATCCGGAAACCCACCCAACCTGCTTCTCTTTGCTCCTTAAAGAGGTCTACTGGATAAATCTAACCTTTCTTCACATTTCGTGAGGCAGGTATATGGCCCAGAGAGCATTTTCCTCACTCAGATCATTTTTTAAAACTACTTCAGAATACAGAAAAACAGTATTGGATTTTTCACCATGCTGATTTGACGCTTATTCTGTTACTTGGTCTTTTTCCTCTTAACAGCAAAAACCATTTCTCTTAGCTTCTAAGATTCTCAAGGGCATCACTGAGTTTTTACTTATGTCTTTGTTCTGGCCCTGTGCACAGCTGATGCCACACTCTAAGTCTTCATTAAATGTTGAATTCATATAACTAACTTTACACTTAAAATTGCCATGTGGAATATGAAAAGTAAGTGTTAAGAACTTAATTCAAACAATATTAACAGAAACGAAGGCCAGCCTCAATTAAGAGACTTGCCATGATCACACAGTAGGATGAAAGAAACACTGCATCTGAACTTTCTGAATTCTGATGTTAAGATGCTGCTTTTCGCAATGACAATTATATTTTCCGGGCCAGAAATCAAGACACACAAGTAGAACTGTAACTTTTTTCGGAATTTTGAATTTGTGATTGTGGAAAGTCTTCTGTGTGTGGAATTCTCCAGGCAAGAATACTGAAGTGGGTAGCCACTCCCTTCTCCAGGGGATCTTCCTGACACAGAGACTGAACCCAGGGGCTCCTGCACTGTAGGCAGATTCTTTACCAGCTGAGCCCCTTCCTGGGAAGCCCCTTACAAGGCTTAAAAACTCACATACTTAGGAGTCATTTTTTATAAACCAGATTACACTGGGATGGTCCTATAAAAAACTTGGTTTGCTCACCAAGCTGTATCAGTCTAATCGAACTAAGATTAGCCCATCGAAGATGCCTAGTCATACAAGTCACATACTAGTCATGCCTAGTCATACTAGTCACATGCTAGTCATGCCTAGTCATAGTAGTCATGCCTAGCCATAACTAGTCACCTCTCTTGCTGCCGTGCATGGGCAGTTTTCTGTGAGGAAGTTTCTAATAGCAAAGTTGAGACATAAGCGTACAGTGACAAAAAGGTGTTACAAGTTTCTGATACACTCAAGTCATAGAATAAAACATGGAGGTGCACTCTTACCTGCTTAAAAAGCTGGAGGTTGACTGCGGTTTCCAAGAACTGTTTCATGAGACTTGAACGGTGCTTTACGAAACTCTCCTCACAGAACGTGATGGGCTCACCCTGGGTAGAAGCAAAGAATTTGGGGATGTCAGAGCAAACTAGTCTATCTGAGGAGGCCCAGCAGGTCACAAGGGAGTGTAACACTCAGAGCCAACTTCTAGGAGCTCCAAGTGTTTGAGTGAGTCAGACCCTTACACACACTAGCTGGAGTTGAGGCTGGCAGAAATATTCCTCAACTGATAAGCTTCTGCTGTAGCTTCCTAATCAAGAATCCTTTAGGCTCCTAAAAATGCTGACTTTCAATCTCTCAAAGTAAGAATAAATTCTCTAAAAACAAAGATTTAATGTCATCAGGTTGATTATGAATTAAATTAAAAGTAGCACATTTATTTGCAAAAGCCATTCTGAAGGAGATTAGCCCTGGCATTTCTTTGGAAGAAATGATGCTAAAGCTGAAACTCCAGGACTTTGGCCACCTCATGTGAAGAGCTGACTCACTGGAAAAGACTCTGATGCTGGGAGGGACTGGGGGCAGGAAGAGAAGGGGACGACAGAGGATGAGATGGCTGGATGGCATCACTGACTCGACGGACGTGAGTCTGAATGAACTCTGGGAGTTGGTGATGGACAGGGAGGCCTGGCGTGCTGCAATTCATGGGGTCGCAAAGAGTCGAACATGACTGAGTGACTGAACAATTATATTTCATCTTGACTAGAAAACATTCTTACTATAAAAACTGCTGCATAATTTTTGCCACTTACATATGATCATTCATTTCTTTTTGGTGGTTTAGTTGCTAAGTCATGCTTGACTCTGCGACCCCATGGACTGTAGCCTGCCAGGCTCCTCTGTCCATGGGATTCTCCAGGCAAGAACACTGGAATGGGCAGCCATTCCCTTCTCCAGGGGATCTTCCCCTCCCAGGAACTGAACCTGGGTCTCCTGCAGTCCAAGCAGACTCTTTACCAACTGAGTCACTAGGGAAAACCCTGAAAAAAATTTCCTTTTAATTGAAAGGTCTATCAATCACATTCTCTTCCTGATTACAAATGCAATTCTGATTGGCTACTTTCTAGGTTAAGTCCTAGGTAGTCCAGCTGCCTGAACTTACTCTGTTTTGCTAAGTGTTCAGAACTCTGCAAGAGTCACAAGTCTCAGGCTTCACTAGACGCCCCTCCTCCAAATCACAAGGACTTTCATTCCAAACACAGCTTCCATGTACTCCCACACATGAGCCCAGAAAGCACCGCTCACCGATGGACTCCTGCCACTTGCTGCTGCCCTCCACAGCCCATTCACACAGATGAGGAAAAGCAACTGAACTTTATGAACAAACTGAAAACAGACATTAGGGTCCATGATTTGGTCCTTACATAAGTCCTCCAGCAATCAACACACTACAATAAAAAGGGAAAAAGTGAGCTTGTCCACCCACTTTCTTATAGAACTTCAGAAAATATTATCATTTAATTTTAAGGAAGAACTAATGTCTTGATCATAGGTATCTGTAAGTAAAATTCTGAAAACTGTTTCTTGCACAAATAAAATGATGGGACTAGCCATCTGTGTAATTCAGCTGTTACCACTCTGACAGAAGTTAATGACACTATGGAAGCGCCCTGCTCCACAAGGCACCTGTTAGTCACATGCAGTGCTATTTACATGGTGGCTCAGACGGTAAAGCGTCTGTCTACAATGTGGGAGACCTGGGTTCAGTCCCTGGGTCGGGAAGATTCCCTGGAGAAGGAAACGACAACCCACTCCAGTACTCTTGCCTAGAAAATCCCATGGATGGAGGAGCTTTGTGCAGGCTACTGTCCATGGGGTCGCAAAGAGTCGGGCACAACTGAGCGACTTCACTTCCACATTAAAACAGGAAGTCAGTTCCTCAGTCACACCAGCCACATCTGAAATGTTCAGCAGCCACAAGGGGCTAGTGGCTACTGTAACAGGACACAGAACACTCCCTTTATCACAGGAAGTGGTCATAGACAGCACTGCTCCAGAGGCAAGAAAAAAAATTCAAGCTGAGAATCACAGAAGACAAATCAATAATCTATTAACAGGTGCCACCTACCACCAGCCATCAGCTGATGATCCAAAGTAACACTGCTGCTGCTGCTGCTGCTAAGTCGCTTCAGTCGTGTCCGACTCTGCAACTCCATAGATGGCAGCCCACCAGGCTTCTCCATCCCTGGTATTCTCCAGGCAAGAACACTGGAGTGGGTTGCCATTGCCTTCTCCAATGCATGAAAGTGAAAAGTGAAAGTGAAGTAGCTCAGTCGTGTCAGACTCTTAGTGATGCCATGGACTATAGCCTACCAGGCTCCTCTGTCCATGGGATTCTCCAGGCAAGAGTTCTGGAGTGGGTTGCCATTGCCTTCTCCGATAGTAACACTAACAATATACATTTTCTTATTAATTGTTGCCATTCTTAAATACTATAGAATGACTTTTTAAATTGGATTAATTTACATATATTTTGGATAATCAAAAATACACTATACTTTGCCACTATCATAGAACTTACAACCTAATGAGAAACAAACAAACTAGCAACTCTGTTAAAGTAAAGACCTGTGGTTTTCGAATCCCCATTATCAGGAATATACCTAGTTATCCGGGGCCCAATAAATGCTTTATAAGAAAACAAATGAAATAGCAAGTGAGATAAAGCCTGCTCTGTATGACATATTATCTTTGCAAAAGCAAATATAAATTTTAAAACTAAACAAAAACCATTGCCTCTAGTGGCAGTTCTAACTATATCACTGCTATCACAAAGAAACCAGTACGATTCATAATCTTGGTTTTTATTTGATGGATTTTCCCTCAAACGTGTGAGGTTTTATTACCATCTATAATGTCTAAAAGTTGTGACAATGCAGCACAGTCTTCAGTCCAAACACAGAGCTCCACCTCCAGCTGAAGATCTCGCAGGCACCGTGTCTTCTGACTGCAGGGAGCGGAGGGTGGCCCTGCTGTGCTCCTTTCCCAGTCTGGAGCCAGCCGCCGTTCCACGTCCAGTTCTAGCTATGGCTTCTTGACCTGCATAGTTTTCTCAGGAGGCAGCTCAGGTGGTCTGGTAGTCCCATCTCTTGAAGAATTTTCCAGTTTGTTGTGATCCACCCACACAGTCAAAGGCTTCATTGTAGTCAATGAAGCAGACATTTTTCTGGAAATCTCTTGCTTTTTCTTTGATCCAAGGGATATTGGGCAATTTGATCTCTGGTTCCTCTGCCTTTTCTAAATCCAGTTTGAACATCTGGAAGTTCATGGTTCACGTACTGGTGAAGCCTGGTCATCAGCCAACATGAATTACCTGGAAGAATTCTGTCCTCACTTATCTCTGAGCAAACGCTTGCAATCTCTTGGGGAAGCAGCAGGGAGAAACCTCTGGTTTGCTGTCCATGCATCTTTGAAGACACCAATCATGGTAAAAGCTTCCAATGTACCTTCAACTGGTCAACAGCTTGGTCACTAAGAATCTTCAGTTCAGTTCACTGACTCAGTCGTGTCCGACTCTTTGCAACCCCATGGCCTGCAGCACACCAGGCCTCCCTGCCCATCACCAACTCCCAGAGTTTACTCAAACTCATGTCCATTGGGTCAGTGATGCCATCCCACTGTCTCATTTTAATGATCACCAAAAAGACAAAGTCCTGGCACATCTTAGAGTTTTCTCTCAGGGGAAAGAAAAATCAGTCTTGATTAACAGTGCTCTAAAGCTGTATGTGTAAACACAGGAGAGTCTCAGCTGCTGGCCCCTTCGGGGTGTACCCTGCGAAACTGACTGTAAGTGATTCCCTGGTGGGAGTGCCTGTCAATCCAGGTTGAGCTGCATGGCAAGGTAAGAAGGAACACTCCTTAGGATCTTCTGGTTTATTTACAATCTGACTAGAGATCGGGACTGGGATTGAGTGGTTTCTCAAACACTGTCTTGTTCCGAGTAAAGTGACTCCATGTCCCGTGTCGGCCCCTGAACTCCCAGTTCGCAACTGCTGTGGGAGATCTCATGAGGGGCCTTCTGTGACTTCACAGCGGAAGGTGAGCTGGTTTTTAACACGAATGGAAGCTTTATGAATCACAGAGGGAAAAGATAGTCCTGAAGAGAGGACAGACATGGACAGAACATGCCGGGTGTGTCTGAAGACAAAGCACCAAAGTGGGGTAAGAAGAGATCAGCTGAGGCCTAGGGGCCGCTGGATACAAATAATAGAAAGAACCAGAGCAGGAGGAAGGGCAGGCAGCCAGCCTGGAGAAGGCCTGGGCCACATCCCAAGACATCAGTTCTCTCCTCGGAGACCTCAGGCAGCTCAGAGAAGTGTGTACGCAAGGAGGTGATGAGATTGTGCCTGTGTCTTAGAATGGAGAGTTTACAGGCAAGAGGAAACAGTGGGAACAGGCAGATCAATTAACAGTGCAAATCAGGCAAGGAGAGACAAACTAGGCGGTAGAAAGAAAGAAACAGTAATGACTTCCATTACCTAACGTTTATAGGACACCAATCACGACGAACAGTAATAACAGTAGCTAATGAGTACATAACGCTTACTATGTACCAGGCACTGTCGTAAGACACAATACATATTAACTCATGCAAATCTCAAGCTCATTATCATCACACTTTATACACGATGAAACTAAAACATGGGCTTTCCTGGTGGCTCAGCGGTAACGAATCCACCTGCCAACGCAGGAGGTGTGGCTCAGTCCCTGGGCTGGGAAGATCCCCTGGAGAAGGAAATGGACACTCACCTCAGTATTCCTGCCTGGAGAGCCCCGTGGACAGAGGAGCCTGGTGGGCTACAGTCCACGGGGCTGCAAAGAGCTGGATAAGACTGAACAACAGCAAAACAAAGCTTCAGTAACTGGTTCAAGACTGCAGAGCATTGTTGAGTGCTAGAAACAGGATTCACGCTGTGCTCTGGACCTCTAGATTACCCTATTTCTGGATATCATAGACGATATGAAATATTTTACGTATTCCATGTCGTGGAATCCGTAAAAGTACAATAAGCTGTGATGATTATTACACTTTACAGATGAGGGAGCAGAGTTTAAGCAGATCCACCCAAGTTGCGAGCATCTGAAGCTCGTGCGGCTAATGACACTGCGAAACATCTCCTGGCAAAATCAGAAGGACTTATTTGTCAACTGATACATAGTAGTGATTCCCAAAGCCAGTCCAGGGACTCTGATCTTTCCACNGGTTGCGAGCGTCTGAAGCTCGTGCGGCTAATGACACTGCGAAACATCTCCTGGCAAAATCCGAAGGACTTATTTGTCAACTGATACATAGTAGTGATTCCCAAAGCCGGTCCAGGGACTCTGATCTTTCCACAGGATCTGCGACATTAAGACTGTTTTCATAACAGTGCTAAGACGTTATTTGCCCTTTTCACTTTCATTTTCTTGTGAGAGTCAACAGAGACTTCCAAAGGCTTTGTAATTTGTGATAGTGCAACAGACTGAAGGCAGAATCAAATATAAAAATCTAGCCAATTTCTTTTAAGCCAGACAGTCAAGAGATTTGGAAAAATGTAAAACAGTACCATTCTTCTAAGTTATTTAGAAATAGTTATTTTTATGAAAACATATTTTATGGTTATCTTTAGTAGGTTTGTGGGTTTTTTTTTTCATTTTTTAAATTATTTGTTTCTTTTGTCTGTATTATTTTAAATAAATATTTAGAATACATTCAGTTTTCATTTCTAATATGGTAAACGGTGATAGATATACTGACATACACAGAAGTTCTTTGATGTCCTTTGACAATTTTTAAGTCCTTTGGACTGCAAGGAGATCCAACCAGTCCATCCTAAAGGAAATCAGTCCTGGGTATTCATTGCAAGGACTGATGCTGAAGCTAAAACTCCAATACTTTGGCCACCTGATGCGAAGAGCTGACTCATTTGAAAAGACCCTGAACCTGGGAAAGATTGAGGGCAGAAGGAGAAGGGGATGACAGAGGATGAGATGGTTGGATGGTATCATTGACTCAATGAACATGGGTTTGGGTGGACTCCGGGAGTTTGTGATGGACAGGGAGGCCTGACATGCTGCAGTTCATGGGGTTGCAAAGAGTCGGACACGACTGAGCGACTGAACTGAACTGAAGAGTATAAAGACATTTGGAGACATAAAGTGTAAGGACCATAGCTATACGAGAAAAAGATGAGCAAGGGTGAAAGATGACTTCTGGATTTCTAGCTTGAGGATCAGAAGATGCTATTGCTTAGAATACATAAAATGAAGATTTAAGAAGAATCTGATAAAATCAGTTCTGGCGTATGTCTTGGCTTGGGTTCTGTGCCAAGCCTGAGATGGGGATTCTTATTTGAGTGGCTTTTTGGTGGAGAGTTTTCAGGACATAGCTGCCAAGGGGAACAAGAGATGATGGGGGGAGGGGAAACAAGCAAGAATACAGCTTCAGGATGGACCTATGGAAAAGCATGAGTCTCGTGGCTGAGGCCACCGCCCCTTGAGGGCAGGAGGCCAGTTTCCTGCAGCCTGTGTCGGTCAGTTGCTGATCTTCTGGGAGTAAGGGTGGAGGAGGGATGGGGTACCTGGTGAGGCACCACCCGTTTAGCCAAGGGCAACTTCCCTCTGGAAAGAACACCAGCCAGTTCAGCCTGGGCTGGGCCTCTAGCACAGGGAAGGGTACAGGGTGTGAAGGTCGCCTGGGGATGCGTAACACAAACTACAAGTTCTAGTTTGGAACATGTCCTAATATCTAGCAGTTATCTGTAGATAGAGCTAAGCATTAAAGTTAAGCCGATCACCCTACTTAGGGACAAAGATTTATGCAACTGAGAAATACTTATCTATAATACAACTCATGTTTTTTAATTACATGGTTCATTGACAGAAGAAGTAAGCAAAAAAATACACAGTCTGGTGGAGGCACAGAATAATCAGGTAGAAATACTGAAAGATGGAGAAGAGAAACGCTTCGTGGGAAAACTGTGATGTGATGCTAAAGGAACCGCCTCTCTTGCTCATGGGACAGTGACGAGGCAACATAAAGGAATGAAAGCCACAGTCATGGCGCTGGAATGCCACACAAAGGGGCCCGGAAGGAAGCAAGAGAATGGCCTGCTGTAGGACGGGATGAAGCTCTTGTGACAGAGAAGAGAGCCAGGCTTCCCAGAGAGGAACCGCCAGCACTAGCCATGGGCACATTTAGCATGCCAGTCGGCAAACACCGCGGAAGGGTGAGTGGACGACAGAAGAGGCGTCACCACCAGCAGTGAAGTCACCGGCGTTCGTGCTCAATTTACCTTCTAAAACGTAAAAAGCAGAGGCGTGACCATCCACAGAACAGGGCCACTCTATGTCGCCTGTAGGATGACGAACAATAGTTAAGAAAGAGCGCGCCATGCAGCCAGGACGCCAGAAACTTATGTGCAAGTCACCCGGACCTCACGGCGCTTAAATAACTCAGACCCGGCCTCAGGGGCCTCGGTCTGCTCCAGCCGGAACCCCCGATTCACCTCGAGATGTCTCAGCTTAACTTCAACAGAGAGAAGCCAATTCTGCAGCCTCTGAATATCCAGAGGCGAGTGTGTCTCTTTACTGCTCCTCCTCTGCCTGGTGTTAAACATTGCTTCATGCATCTTATCTGTGAATTCTCGAGGCTTGAGCCTAAATCCTTACACATCTTTGCATTCCCCGTAGCACAACACAGTACCTTCATTCTGTGTGTTCAATAAATACCCATTAGCTACTATTTGAGTTATTTTTCTAGGATAATTAAGGCACAGGTAAGATATGGATGAAATGGGGCTGTTTTTCCTACCCTTCTATTATGTTCAGCTTCAGAGAAATTATCATTATTAAATTAATGTAACATTTTTGCTTAGTTTGTTTTTAAGAAGAGATATGTTTCAAGTTCTAGACTCTCCTCCACAGTAGGAAACTATAAGGAAATACTTAAGACACAGACCTACCTATACAGACACAGATCTTTACGCTTTAAGAATGTGCATGACTTCATGAAAGTTCATGCTGGGAAAAAAAAAACAAAGGTGTCAGGAAGAATGATACTGTACAAAAATGTGAAGTAAAATCCAAAGTGTCAACATAGTACTTATTCAGTTCCTTAACACACTTAATGTGTAATGTCATAGTTAGGTAAGATTTATAAACAAACTGAGCAAAAATGTCTGCATAATGATGGTACATTAACATTTTAAAATCTCCGAGAGATTCTGCCACCAGCTCTCTCATGGGAATCTTAAAAATATAGTTAGGTTCCCACAGAAAACAGTAATAAAAGATTTTTCAGGTTATGACGCATTTTTCATCCAACTGTCCCAATGCTTCTATTTGTCAAACAGGGGCCCAGATTACTTTAGTTCATCTTTATTTTAAAAAGAATTTCCTTTTTGTCCATTAGCGAGGCTCATGGAAGCCCAGAAAAGCTTGGGTGTTTGAAACAAATGACATCATCCTAAATATTCTAAGCAACACATTTAAGTATTATCTCTATGCTCTTGGGGTAATAAAGCATATGCTTTTGAATATACTGAGCTGTATTTTAACTCATTAAACAATTCTTTAGCACTACCTGTTGGTCAAAAATCTGACTTATTTTTAATAGGCTGTGATGCAAATGACACAAAGAGGTACAAATGATGGCCCTTTATTTACTGCAATCATTTAACACACTCTCAAGTTTATAACAGTGCTTTTCTTTCGGAGATCAGCAGAGGGTACTCTCTTTTAGTTATGTTGAAGGAATGAAGTAAAGTGAAGTGAAGTCGCTCAGTCGTGTCCGACTCTCTGTGACCCTGTGGACTGTAGCCTACCAGGCTCCTCCGTCCATGGGATTCTCCAGGCAAGAATCCGGGAGTGGGTTACCATTTCCTTCTCCAGGGATCTTCCCGACCCAGGGATCGAACCTGGGTCTCCTGCATTGGAGGCAGACACTTTAACCTCTGAGCCACCAGGGAAAAATCTGCTGAAGGAACATTCCTTACCAAATCTACTACGTCTACTATATCGTGTTTAATGGTCACAGCTAATAAATGGAGCATCAATTACATGCCAGGCACTGTTCTAGTAACTAACATATATGAACTCATGTTATCCTCTAAACCACCAAGAAGGATTATTGTCTTTTTTTTTTTTTTTAACACACAAGGAAACGAAAGCACTAAGAGGTTATCAGCCCAAAGTCATATAAGTGCTTAGTCACAGGGTGAGAATTCAGACTGTTCTAGAGTCTGTGCCTCCGTCACTTTTTTCCCATTTACTTAGCATATTAGTTTGACCTCCCGGTTCTGAATTCTTAAAAGTAGCTACACTTGCTGTTGGCTAAAAAAAATCCAAAACCAGCCCAACAGCCATTATTTTACTGAAATCACTTTCCAAAAACTTTAAGGCGTTTTATGGTTTTCTCTGCAATTAAGGACAGTGTGTGAATCGTGCCAGTGTACCTTCTAGAGAGAGTAAGGCTGGAGGAGAAAAGCGACAATATTTTAAGCACNTAGCCATTACTTTACTGAAATCACTTTCCAAAAACTTTAAGGCGTTTTATGGTTTTCTCTGCAATTAAGGACAGTGTGTGAACCGTGCCAGTGTACCTTCTAGAGAGAGTAAGTTAGGCTGGAGGAGAAAAGCGACAACATTTTAAGCACTGTCACTCGGACGTTGCAAGGGCTTCATTCATAAAACCAGTTACTCTGGGGTGGCACTCAGCACATGCATNCAGCCATTATTTTACTGAAATCACTTTCCAAAAACTTTAAGGCGTTTTATGGTTTTCTCTGCAATTAAGGACAGTGTGTGAATCGTGCCAGTGTACCTTCTAGAGAGAGTAAGGCTGGAGGAGAAAAGCGACAATATTTTAAGCACTGTCACTCGGACGTTGCAAGGGCTTCATTCATAAAACCAGTTACTCTGGGGTGGCACTCAGCACATGCATTTGAAAGTGAGCATTCAGGTCCTCCAGAGGGCTTTCGCTCACCCCAACAGCCAGCTGGATCCCCAGCGCCACCGCTGAGTGCAGAGAGAAGAGGAAGGAGCAGTTTGAGCAGAGGCAGTCACCCCAGGAGGACCGAGCCATGCGTGGGCTCACAGGGCAGGAGGAGACAAACTGCCCCCCAACTCACACACACTCCGCAAGACGCCTACACCAACTGCACCTCTCAAGAATATTCCTGAGACTCAGTCTTCACATAGACAAATACCGAGAGCCTTCCATGTATCTTCACTCAGAGGAAATGTTAGGTCCAGAAGATGCATCTCGAGGAGCAGATGCAGGCAGCAGAGCGGAAACGCTCCACACCAGCCAGTGAGCAGGACAGTGGGAAGAGCGGATGCAGACACGGGCCCCTAGCCATCAGCTGGGGACCTCAGTGATGGTTTTTAAACTCCATGAGCATCATTTTTCTGATCTTCAAATTGAAAGGGGTGATATTTTAATGGTTTATAAAGACTAAGTGAAAGAGTTAATATAAAGGGTCCGTCANTTCAGAGGAAATGTTAGGTCCAGAAGATGCATCTCGAGGAGCGTACGGCAGGCAGCAGAGCGGAAACGCTCCACACCAGCCAGTGAGCAGGACAGCGGGAAGAGCGGATGCAGGCACGGGCCCCTAGCCATCGGCTGGGGACCTCAGTGATGGTTTTTAAACTCCATGAGCATCATTGTTCTGATCTTCAAATTGAAAGGGGTGATATTTTAATGGTTTATAAAGACTAAGTGAAAGAGTTAATATAAAGGGTCCGTCAATGCCTGGTATCCAGCAGGAACTAAATGGTCAGTTGTCTTAATAGCAATTAAAAAATCATTAATGTAAGAGTCAAAATCATTAATGTAAGTAAGAGTCAATTAATGTAATTGAGACCCTTTGGACTGCAAGGAGATCAAACCAATCAGTCCTAAAGGAAAACAGTCCTGAATATTCACTGGAAGGACTGACGCTGAAGCTGAAGCTCTTTTATGTTGGCCACCTGATGTGAAGAGCTGACTCACTGGAAAAGACCCTGATGCTGAGAAAGATTGAAGGCAGGAGGAGAAGGGGCCGACAGAGGATGAGATGGTTGGATGGCATCACTGACTCAATGGACCATGAGTTTGAGCAAACTCTGGGAGATAGCAAAAGACAGGGAAGCCTGATGTGCTGCAGGCCATGAGGTGGCATACTCGGACACGACTGAGCGACTGAACAACCACCACCAAAATATATTTATGATGAAAGTGAAAGTGAGAGTTGCTCAGTCATGTCCCACTCTTTGGGACCCCATAGACTATACAGTCCTTGGAATTCTCCCGGCCAGAATACTGGAGTGGGTAGCCTTTCCCTTCTCCAGGGGGATCATGACAACCCAGGGATCGAGCCCACATCTCCTGCACTGCAGGTGGATTCTTTACCAGCTGAGCCATAAGGGAAGCTCAAGAATACTGGAGCAGGCAGCCTATCCCGTCTCTAGTGGATGTTCCCAGCCCAGGAATTGAACTGGGGTCTCCTAAATTGCAGGTGGATTCTTTAGCACCTGAGCTATCCATGATATAACTAACTGTAACTTCTAAACTTAGCTCATTTTTTTTTACATTGCTCAGAAAATATATTGAAGATACATGCCTATTATATAAATGTCAAAAAGACTGCATAAAACTTTTAAAAAGTGCTTTCAATAATTCACAATACAGGAGTTTTTGTCAGGATAATACCTGAGACAATAACAAGTGTTTTATATACAATAAATAATTTTCCTTAAAAACTGTTTAGTTTGAAAATATGTAAGAAAAAAATGTCTAAGTACATTCAGTTCAGTTNTAGCTCATTTTTTTTTACATTGCTCACAAAATATATTGAAGATACATGCCTATTACATAAATGTCAAAAAGACTGCATAAAACTTTTAAAAAGTGCTTTCAATAATTCATAATACAAGAGTTTTTGTCAGGATAATACCTGAGACAATAACAAGTGTTTTAAATACAATAAATAATTTTCCTTAAAAACTGTTTAGTTTGAAAATATGTAAGAAAAAAATGTCTAAGTACATTCAGTTCAGTTCAGTTCAGTCGCTCAGTTGTATCCGACTCTTTGTGACCCCATGAATCGCAGCATGCCAGGCCTCCCTGTCCATCACCATCTCCCGGAGTTCACTCAGACTCACGTCCATCGAGTCCGTGACACCATCCAGCCATCTCAACCTCGGTCGTCCCCTTCTCCTCCTGCCCCTAATCCCTCCCAGCATCAGAGTCTTTTCCAATGAGTCAACTCTTTGCATGAGGTGGCCAAAGGACATTCAGCACACTTAAAGTATACTCAGCACACTTTAAAAATTAAGTTTTCATTCGAAGACTGAGTCAAAGAAACAGGAAGACATGCAGAATGAAAACACTCTCCTCCGACTCCCAGACAGAACCAGCAGTAAGGAGAGCAGGAGAAAACATCACACATAAAAAGGAGAAACATAGATACATTAACAAATTCACAAATTCAATCAATAAACAGGAAAGATACCCCCTGACAAAATTAAATATTTTCCTACAGATACTGAGAATCTGGCTTTCACAATGCTTAAAAGAAAAGTCAGAAACCCAGTACCCCTATCTAGTTAATTAAGCTCAAAGAAGGAGAAAATTAAGCTATAAAAACTGTAATAATTACTGTCAAACATGGGATTTTTTATCATTTTAACCAGCACCTAACAACACTGATCATTCAAATCATGTAAGAAAATTTTCTCTTCAGTCTGCTGTCCTCAAATCTGAAGTCTTTTACAAGTTTAAAAAGGAAAATAAAAACAAAAATGTAGTTTATAAAGATTAGTATTTAAACGTGGCAAAATTACAGAAAAGTGATACTTTTAACTTGCCTCCTGTAACTGTAAACCTGAAACCAATCTCTTTCCAAAACATGTGATATCTAAAATCAGTCACTAAGTTTGTCTTTCAAACTCATTTTTATGTCTCTACTGATATTTGATAATTTTAATGAATATGCTCCACTGTAGAATGGATGACTGGTTTCCAATCTTTTAAAGAAAGAGACCCTGTAACTGTCAATCATCTCTGAAGACTCTCCCCATGAAAGTTATATATACTACATATGGTACTATGAGTTCTACATCATGCTTTAAAAAATGTACACAAATTTCAAAAAGATTAGCAGGCAAATTAGACCATATGCATTTTTCTAGAGACAGCAGCTCATCTGCCTATAAATTTACAGACTTCTCTTTGTGACTCAGTAACTCTTCAGAGGTACAAGAGCCACTGGGTGGGAACCGGTCATCTGGAAGTCAGCTCAGAAAGCACACAGCCACTCACGCTCGTTCAGTGCTTCCTTGGTGCACACAGTTTATGACACAAGTTACACACTCAGCCTGAAAGACAGCCAGAGGGAGCATAAGAATTCTCATTTCACAAATCAGATACGGAAGTTGAGAAGGAATAAAGAAATGCGTTCATGTTATATAGCCTAACAATGGTGGAATTCCTTTTAGATAACAGGTCTTATCGCTAACAATATTTTTAACCCATTTATTCATCTGGTTACAAAAGGGCAATGTAATCATTTTAGTAAAATCAGACTAACTTAACCAGTAATTCAGAGAAAAAAAAACCATTTTAATTTATATCTTTTTGAGCTACTTAACAACGGGGGTCACAATTCTACATAAAATCACTTTAGGGGTATTAAAAAGGAAATGGCAAAGTGAGCTAAGATATGTTAAACAGAAAAGCCCACTTAGATAAATGTTATGATTTAGGAAAACAATAAATTTCTAAATATTGCAAAATGTCCAGGTTCTAACACATTTAAACCTTCACATTGTACTTGACATTTCTAAACTAATAAACCCAACTCTCTGGTTAATTTCTTAGTAATCTTAGCAAGACTGGGTAATCACTCTAAAATGCATAACACAGTTCATTAGTAAAGAGGTAAGAATTCCAATTTCAGATAGTAAACAAGGTGCTACCTGCAAGAGGATGTGGGAAACACTTGACTAAAGGGTTGCTGACTGAAAGAGCTAAAGCGAAAAGGTCAAGAACCCGGAGAAGGGACACCATGTTTTACAGCATATTAGTTTGGATTTTTGAAAACCTTTTATGAAACATTTTAGGGTGGGGGGTAGTCAAGTGTTTCATTCCCTGCCCCATTTCAAAGAACCACCCAAGAGCAAATTGAAACAGTGAGGAAGGGAAGCGCTTACAGGTTTGTATCTCAGAGCATCTCTGTAGGATCCAAACAAAGCCGCCTGCGCCCTGAGGAAGGCCCTGGCTACTCCATCCCCCGTAGCTGTGGATTGCTTCTTCAGTTTATTTTTCAGGGCCGAGACCTGCGTGACAGAGAGGAGTCGTTACATTCACACCTCGGATGCTGGTACGGTGAGGGACGAGCTGATCCGCAGGCAGGCCGCGGCGTCCGCGGGTCAGCCCGGGCGCCTCCTCCTCGCCTCCGCTTATCATCCTGGCCGCGGGCAGCACCTGCTGGCCTGCTAATTGAAAGGGAAGCAGGCGCCCGCGGTAATGTGCTAATGCAAATCGGTCTGCGCGCTCCTTTTTTATTCCCAAGGTCTCCTGACATAAATAAGCTTTAATTATTTTACAGTAAACTGCTTGTGAGCCACTTTCCTGCAGAGGTTTAGCCATTACGAGTGTCTCCTTGTTTGGAGATGGAGCTGGGTGAGGAGCGTTGTGTTTCTGCTACGGAAGCTTACTTGTTCCAGGCCCTCTAGGATCACTGGCTGTTTATTTTTGGAAGCCTCATTTGTACATATAATTTTCCAGTCACTTGTTGAGTAGTTTCCAGCATTATTAGATAGAAAGCGGGAAGGGAGTTAAGGTTACTGAGAATCTAAGCCCGAGTAGGGAATTCTGTTACGCTCGTTAGACACTGACTGTCCCATCTGATGTGAATAGTCTTCCACGCCAAGTACTCATGTTATTGTTGATGAACAAACAAACAGGGGCTCGAATGTGTGGACTGACTTGTCCTTAATATTTGGCTACTGAGATCTCAACCCAGTTCTGTCCAGTTTTTCCCACCACCGTTATTAGCAGGATTCGAGTTCAGCGTTATTGCCTTATGAACCAGTTATCCCACTAATAATGTTTCTAAATCAAAGGAAGACGTATGATCTAGAAATCTGCATACTTT
Organism: Raphicerus campestris; assembly: GCA_006410735.1. Lineage (NCBI taxonomy): Eukaryota > Metazoa > Chordata > Mammalia > Artiodactyla > Bovidae > Raphicerus > Raphicerus campestris. The sequence continues at coordinate 22,061 of SJYW01043964.1, forward strand.
TTAAAGGCACCTATGTTTGCTACAATTTTCCATATACTTGCATCCTTTAGTTTCAGGTCCTGTGTATTAATATTTTGGGGCTTCCCAGGTGGCTCAGTGGTAAAGAATCTGCCTGCCAATGCAGGAGACAGGGGTTCAATCCCTGGGTTGGGAAGATCCCCTGGAGGAGGATATGGCAACTTGCTCCGGTATTCTAGTCTGAGAAATCCCATGGACAGAGGAGCCTGGTGGGCTACAGCCTGGATTTCAAGAGTCGGACATGACTTAGTGAGTAAACCATCAGCTCCACAATCATATTCCTGATGTTTACTCTTATTTTTTTTTTAAGAGGACGTGATATGATCTGTTCCCATGCCTCCAGTTCACTTGACCCATTCCTTTCCCACATAAAACCCTCACTCTATACACTTAAAAAGTACTAGTAATGCTCATATACATTCCTTAGCAATGCTCTACCTGGGAACATGAGGTCACGTAGCAATCCTGTTTTCTTAAGAAAAAAACTGATGGGACGAGTTGGCCTGCTCCCTTACGGAGCACATTCTCATCCTTACGACAGATACCACCAGATTAACAACGCTGTTCCCCCTTTACATATATGTGCAAGGAGTATTTACATTTCTTTATACAAGCAGTCCTGACTGCTCCTGTGGATGATGATTGTAACTGAAGTGTCAACCTAATTAACAACCAAACTTTGAATAATGCTAATGAGAAATGAACACAGCATCAGAGGCAGGACCAGCTCTACAGGTGATAAACCTTCACAGGAGTGACATTTTCCAGTGTAAAGTCACAGCCACTGTGATCTGATCAAAGACACAGACCCCCACTGGGTCCAATTATAACCACAGTTTTGAAAAAATTACTGAGTTAGGATACTCATAATCTATGCAGAAAGGCCTTTGCAGTATAGGTCTTTCCCCATAGCTGTGATCTTCTCAATTTATATCCAGGCTCCACAGATCCAGATAAAAGTTTAGAACCTAATTCACTTAGCCCACAAAGTGAATAAACCCGGATTCATTTAAGAAGTTGTTATTATTAAAATCTAACCTCAATAAATGCACATTTTTAGGTAACCCACATATTCAAAAATAAATACAGATGAAGGATGCAAAAACAAACCTCTGACTTAATATCCTATATTCTGAAGACAGTAATAATGTTAAGTTCCAAATGCATTTTTAAAAGAAAACAATGGGGATAAAATTAACACATGTATTTCATTAATGCCCCCTAGAAAGGCTTATCGGGCAAAGAATAACAGTCTAGTCTTCCGAATATTATAAAAATAAAATAGGGTTATGTTTACTTTAGAAAATAAAAATTAAACGTCATGCCTTGTATCTTTGCAAAAGTGAATTCAAGATGTATTTTTCTATAAAACCTGAAAGTGGGGCTTCCCTGGGGGTCCAGTGGTTAAGAATTCACTTGCCAACGCAGGGGACACAGGCTCAATCTCTGATCCGGGAAGATCCCACATGCCAAGGAGCAACTAAGCCCGTGCGCCACCCTGAGACAAGCCACTGCCGCGAGAAGCCTACACACCGCAACGAGAGCGGAGCCCCGGCTCTCCGCAACTCGAGAAAGCCCACACAGCACAAAGGCCTCGTGCCGACAAAAACACAAGAATCTTAAAAAAAAAAAAAAAAAAAAAAAGACAATCCGTAGCTGGTGGGCTGCTGTGCGGATTATGACATAGACGGAGCAAATGCCTTAAAGGAAAAAAGAAGCCTCAAAGTGACAATTCAGCTCTCCACAAATCAAGACTCCTTAGGCTGAGCATGACACGTGCTGGCAGAGCCTGGAAGCACGTCAGGCCATGGCGTAGCTGGGGCCACCCCAAGTCCTCAGCTGTTTAATCGCCAAGCACGTCTTCTAGGGTTATTAATCATATCGCCACAAACCCTTCCTAAACGAGATCACAGCTGTGTGGCCTTCACGTCCAAAACCAGTCCGTGTCGGTCTCTGAATCCCATCAAGAGGTCTACAGAACGCAGGAAAGAAGAGAATATTTGCTCTAGCACTTCCAACAGGGCAGCGACTAGACACAGGAGCACCTGAAACGTGACCAGCCCAAACTGAGAGCTGCCGCAANTCAAGAGGTCTACAGAACGTAGGAAAGAAGAGAATATTTGCTCTAGCACTTCCAACAGGGCAGCGACTAGACACAGGAGCACCTGAAACGTGACCAGCCCAAACTGAGAGCTGCCGCAAGTTTAAAAAAAAAAAAAAAAATTGGATTTTGAAGACTTAGTATCATACAGAGAGTAAAATGCCTCATTAATAATTTTTATTGATTACATGCTGAAACAGTATTTTGAATATACTGGGTTAAATAAAACATTAAAATTCATTTCAGCTATTTCTTTTTGCTTTTTAGCATGGTTGCTAGAAAATTTTCAATTGCAAATGTGGCCTACGTTATGGACTGTGCTCTTTTATATGAACATGCTGTTTTATAGGAACAGACTATTCATGTTGAACATACTATTCATACAACTTCATACATACATGTGAGACTAAAAAAACTGCCCTGCAAGAAATATGGTTAAGGTCTTCCTCTGCCTATTTCTACATTATTTCCGCCCTTACAAACTGCACATGAAGTGCTCTTCCTTGANGAACAGACTATTCATGTTGAACATACTATTCATACAACTTCATACATACATGTGAGACTAAAAAAACTGCCCTGCAAGAAATATGGTTAAGGTCTTCCTTTGCCTATTTCTACATTATTTCCGCCCTTACAAACTGCACATGAAGTGCTCTTCCTTGACCTGCTCGAGGCGACCCTCACCTGTCAGCAGACGGGTGGTGCTCCCCGTTTCTTAGACTAGAGGGGCAATGAGCTAAGGGTTTCTATGTACACCCTTGAGAGCTCAGAAACAACCTGTAAAAATGAAATGCTTTTTAACAGTCAGCTTCAGATATGAGGATACTACTCTATATAAAATAACTGTCAACCTTGTTATTTTTCTGTACTGTAAACCACGGGAGTAAGTTATCACCAGTTACCACTGCCCTTTGCAGANGCGCTCTTCCTTGACCTGCTCGAGGCGACCCTCGCCTGTCAGCAGACGGGTGGTGCTCCCCGTTTCTCAGACCAGAGGGGCAATGAGCTAAGGGTTTCTGTGTGCACTCTGGAGAGCTCAGAAGCAACCTGTAAGAATGAAGTGCTTTTCAACAGTCAGCTTCAGACATGAAGATACTACTCTACCATAAAATAACTGTCAACCTTGTTATTCTTCTGTACTGTAAACCACGGGAGTAAGTTATCACCAGTTACCACTGCCCTTTGCAGAGCTAATTAGCTGTGAGCAGATTTTAATATATATATTTTAATTTTTTAAAAAAGGCGATGTTTTAATTAGATCCCATTTGTTTATTTTCGCTTTTATTTCCAGTTTACTGGGAGGTGGATCATAGAGGATCCTGCTGTGATGTATGTCGGAGAGTGTTTTGCCTATGTTCTCCTCAAGGAGTTTTATAGTTTCTGGTCTTACATTTAGATCTTTAATCCATTTTGAGTTTATTTTTGTNGCCCTTAGAACGCGTTCTAGGAAGCAACTCTAAACAGGCACTTGAACAGCAACCTCCCTACAGAGGGCGGAAGAAACGCAGCCTCAGCTCTCTCCCAGGACCGCTGATGGGCGCCCACACTGCCCGCCGCCCGGGGCTGCGAGGAGGGGCGATGCCCCGGTGCCTGCTCCACTAGCTGGACAGGGGGAGTCTACCCTGTTACTCTAGATCGAGATCACTCTAGAACCCGAGTCAAACTGTTATCTTTCTCATCTGGACACTTGAGAGGTTTGCTGGGGCTTCAGTCACTGCTAAACACGATAAGGATTACAGCAGAGCTCTGGCGGGCCTGGAACTAATAGAATATTCTCTGGGGCCCCTTTTTTTCTTTATAACATATATTATGACAATTTAACATATTAAACCTTCATGTTAGATTAGAGGAAATATCCAGTGAATTAAACATATTTACTGACCTACTTGTACAGTTGTTTAAGAGTTAAATTTATTTACACACTTGAATTTAAACTGATTTTTAAAAATTCTCCAAGAAAGCCAATTCTTTCCCAAACTTATTCTCCAATGAATTAACTCACTTGAATTTAGATGGTCTAAAAATTTTAGCCAAGAGTTTGGGTTTTTGCCTTTAGTTGCTTTAGGCTTGTAANTTTTAAAAATTCTCCAAGAAAGCCAATTCTTTCCCAAACTTATTCTCCAATGAATTAACTCACTTGAATTTAGATGGTCTAAAAATTTTAGCCAAGAGTTTGGGTTTTTGCCTTTAGTTGCTTTAGGCTTGTAATGGTTTTCAGTTAATCGGAGCAATCTGTGCCTTTCCTGTCCATGGTGAAACCATTAACCTAAGTCCTCGGTGTGACACCTGAAAGTCTCAGACCGCACCACGCCTTAGAAGACGCTATTTTATAATACGGCCTTTTCAATGTTTGAATAATTAAATATGCTTCACAATGAATGTCGCCGTCCTGTAACATACTGCGGCCTACCGTGAAGGGTACAATAACTCTTCAGTGTGCAAACTGTATTTTCTACACAACCTCGGAATAGAGAATAGAAAGTCATTTTCCAATAGCATTACATGGGACATGAAAATGAGTTTTTAAAACAGTGCTGACAATCCTAATTTAAGTGAAATAAGTCATAATGTAACAAGATCAGAATGGAGAGTGGGCTTCCCCATCAGCAAGAGGTTCTCAGTAAGCTGTGCACCACGTTCATACGAGCGGGGCCATGCACTAGTCTTTGGGCCATAAGTCTGAGGATCAGCCTGTATGAGATAAAGCTCTAGCCACACCAGGAGCGGTGGAGTCCTGCGCCTTCACCCCCTCATCTCGCACAGAAGCAAGTATTTTGACCTGCCTCAGAGTATATTATTTTTCACAATCTAGTAAGTTGAAATTATGTAAAGACTGTTATACCACACAGGTCAAAATTTGCTTTCCTAAGTAATGAATATTCTAATACATGTGACTTTTTCAGATGTCAATTCTAAGCAGCTTTCTTCTATAAGAGTTAGTTTATAATTGTTTTAAATAAATATTCACATAAAGACAGATTTCCTATATTTCATTATAATTCGAATTAGCTTAACTTTCCCACAAGTGGGGTATCCTATTCATTTTTGAAACAGTAACAGTTCTCCAAATTACTTTTCAAAAATATTAAGGATGATAAAAATTTAAATGAGTACTGATATTCTAGAAATAAATTTTAAATTATTATATAATCAAAACTAAATTTGTATACTGTATGTATTTGCAACAGAGGAGGTCTCAATATTGCATTTTNTAGGAAACCACAGCAGGATCTGTTCATACTCACAGACAAAAAAAAAGAAAAAAAACCTTTGTAAACAGTCTCATCTCTGAAAATAACTGTTGAGAAGAAAAGGGAGCCCCCATGAGAGCCGAAGTTGGGGCAGGAGCCGGGTGCCTGCCACCACTGCCTGCTTCTCCAGGGCCAGGAGACACACGGGCACAGAGGAAGAGATTAAGCTCACTTCCAGGCTTCTCCCTGTCATTACTGGGGAATCAGATGGAAACGCCCTTAGAACGCGTTCTAGGAAGCAACTCTAAACAGGCACTTGAACAGCAACCTCCCTACAGAGGGCGGAAGAAACGCAGCCTCAGCTCTCTCCCAGGACCGCTGAAGGGTGCCCACACTGCCCGCCGCCCAGGGCTGCGAGGAGGGCCGATGCCCCGGTGCCTGCTCCATTAGCTGGACAGGGGGAGTCTACCCTAATACTCTAGATCGAGATCACTCTAGAACCCGAGTCAAACTGTTATCTTTCTCATCTGGACACTTGAGAGGTTTGCTGGGGCTTCAGTCACTGCTAAACACGATAAGGATTACAGCAGAGCTCTGGCGGACCTGGAACTAATAGAATATTCTCTGGGGCCCCTTTTTTTTCTTTATAACATATATTATGACAATTTAACATATTAAACCTTCATGTTAGATTAGAGGAAATATCCAGTGAATTAAACATATTTACTGACCTACTTGTACAGTTGTTTAAGAGTTAAATTTATTTACACACTTGAATTTAAACTGATTTTTAAAAATTCTCCAAGAAAGCCAATTCTTTCCCAAACTTATTCTCCAATGAATTAACTCACTTGAATTTAGATGGTCTAAAAATTTTAGCCAAGAGTTTGGGTTTTTGCCTTTAGTTGCTTTAGGCTTGTAATGGTTTTCAGTTAATCGGAGCAATCTGTGCCTTTCCTGTCCATGGTGAAACCATTAACCTAAGTCCTCGGTGTGACACCTGAAAGTCTCAGACCGCACCACGCCTTAGAAGACGCTATTTTATAATACGGCCTTTTCAATGTTTGAATAATTAAATATGCTTCACAATGAATGTCGCCGTCCTGTAACATACTGCGGCCTACCGTGAAGGGTACAATAACTCTTCAGTGTGCAAACTGTATTTTCTACACAACCTCGGAATAGAGAATAGAAAGTCATTTTCCAATAGCATTACATGGGACATGAAAATGAGTTTTTAAAACAGTGCTGACAATCCTAATTTAAGTGAAATAAGTCATAATGTAACAAGATCAGAATGGAGAGTGGGCTTCCCCATCAGCAAGAGGTTCTCAGTAAGCTGTGCACCACGTTCATACGAGCGGGGCCATGCACTAGTCTTTGGGCCATAAGTCTGAGGATCAGCCTGTATGAGATAAAGCTCTAGCCATACCAGGAGCGGTGGAGTCCTGCGCCTTCACCCCCTCATCTCGCACAGAAGCAAGTATTTTGACCTGCCTCAGAGTATATTATTTTTCACAATCTAGTAAGTTGAAATTATGTAAAGACTGTTATACCACACAGGTCAAAATTTGCTTTCCTAAGTAATGAATATTCTAATACATGTGACTTTTTCAGATGTCAATTCTAAGCAGCTTTCTTCTATAAGAGTTAGTTTATAATTGTTTTAAATAAATATTCACATAAAGACAGATTTCCTATATTTCATTATAATTCGAATTAGCTTAACTTTCCCACAAGTGGGGTATCCTATTCATTTTTGAAACAGTAACAGTTCTCCAAATTACTTTTCAAAAATATTAAGGATGATAAAAATTTAAATGAGTACTGATATTCTAGAAATAAATTTTAAATTATTATATAATCAAAACTAAATTTGTATACTGTATGTATTTGCAACAGAGGAGGTCTCAATATTGCATTTTCTTAAAATAGATTTCAAATGTTATATTTAATACAAACTGGCTCTTTCTGCCCCCACTTAAAAACATACCACAATAACAGTAACTGCAATATTGGTACATAACCCTAAAATTTATTCTTTTATTTCAAAACACTCAAACTACATATGTTTGAAGGTACCTATATCTGGCACAGCCACCAAAAAAAATAAAATGACAATGTATTTGTAGACAAAAACTACAAAAGTATATTTTAATGGGTCGACTGCTTTTAAAAGTTATTCCATGTAATTATCAATATCGTTAAAATCACTCCCAATAAAATTTGGTTTTTTTCTTTTAATGATCCAAATCTATAGTGAAATGATGAAATCGAAAAACAAGTGTTCTTGTCAGAAGACAGGAAGAGGGTTTTTTTCCCTTTCCCTTAAGGAAAACAAAGGGTTCCTGAAAGCTTTGCCCTGATTTATTCTTCCAATTTTAAATACCTTAAGAGCAGCGGAACTGCTACTGGCATGGTAGTATTTCTAACAGTCAATAAATCTAAAATATTATGTGTGAATATTGGAATGAAGCCATTAAGAAGATTACAGCATGCAACACAGCAGAGGGTCCACAGGAAGAAAGAGCTAGTAATTCAGGGCAACTGTGACCACTGACCTTTGAACAGCCGGGGCCACTGGTCAAGCTGCCGCGGCAATAACGTGTGCAGGCACGGAAAGTCAGCCAGCCTCTAAGTAGAAACGTCGGGGTGAACGATTTTCAAAGGCCCCCGTTTGAATGTCAGGTAATTTATTAAATTATCAAACAATACCAACAGTAATATTTTTCAGGCTTCAAGCATATTTTATTAAGTCACAAAAAAACTTCAGGACTATCATTTGTGACTTGAACACATTTCACTCAAAACATTTACATCTAAAGGAAGTATGATGGGATACTTTATCATATTTCTCCATTAAACTGATGAAAAACCTAAATTTATTAGAGATGGATTAAACAACCACCTGAAATATTTTTAGAAAAGGATTGTAACTTTAGAACATCTCACACTTTCAGTAAATAGGTCCTAGCTCCATCTGAGAACTATTTCAAATTATTCATTCTTCAAAGTTGTCTAAGTCTGCAGTCCTTATTTCCAACCATACAAATACAATAGCTGTATCTATATCATCTTGCAGAGTTCCTTTTTATGAATGTTCTTCACTATTTCGGTTATGTTTAATTAACTTGCTTATAACTAACCAGTGGGATGACCCCTTCTGTCATTGCACATATTTAGGTTCTTACATTTTGTGAATATTGTTTAACTTCACATATTTAAATAAATGTTTAAATATCAAACTAATTCTACTAGGAAAGTAGCAGTTCTCAATTTGAACAGAATCACCCATCAAGAAATTACTATTAAAGACTGTTTTCCTCAAAGTAATGATCAGCTATTGCTAGAGCTTACTATAAACATTTTAATATAACACAAGAAAGCTGATTTCTTCTCTTTCTCCTATTCTTCCTCATTTAAAGGAAAAAAAAAAATCCTCTCAGAGAATTAACTGTGGGGCCTATATGCACTTAAGGAAAACACTCCTAAAAGCTGGGACTTTATTTTCATAATTATGCCCCTATCTAGTGAAGACTACTTTGATGGATTTCTAAATGAACAACTCTAATCCTTTCTAGCAGCTTCTGCAGAATTTTTATAATGAGGCAACCTAGTTATAATGAGCTAAAAAGATAATATAATTCTTCCCTGGCCTGGGTTTGGATTTATTCATACATAGCACAAATTTTACTACAGTGAGATAAAGTAGTTCAGTTAATTTGCTTCAAGGTCAGCAAGTATTTTAGGTTATTTATGAGCATAAATAATCTGATTTTGATTTTAAAGTCACATTTTTCCTATCAGCAGCCATAAAAGCAATCAAGGCAATTATTAATGTATTTTTGAGTTTGAAAAAAAATAACTAAAAACTCAAACCTAATAATGATTTCAAAGTACTTGCAATATTACCGAAAATAATATTTTGAAGAGTATTTCCAAATTTTAATATGTCTGAATACATGGATTTTTTAAATGGAGTTATTTTAAATTAGAATTATGTTACACAGATATTTTTAAGTAGACATTAGAATATATACAGAAACAGTACAATCTGCATTTGTGCCCCGTTCTAAGTAATACAAAGGCCAAAAAAAAATGCATTTCTGAAAACCACTTAACACAAAATACAGAATATATCCTATTATAAGCTGCAGACACACACGCACGCACACTCACACACAAACCTCTGCAAGATCAAAGACCAAAAGAGAGCTGGCACTTAATTTATCAGCCTTTACAGACAAAAGACAGTTTTCGTCATTTCAAAAGGATCAGATGTCTTTTATGACAAACTGGGTTTGCAGTTTAATTTACAAATAGAATCCTAAGTAAGCAGTCTGTGCCCTGCCAGAGCACATGACAAACAGCGCAGGTTTCCATTCTGCGGCCCTCAGCAGGAGAGAAAAGATTAAAAATAAAACTGAAATAATTTAGAGAAAACAAATAAATGTTTCAGAAAGTTGAGGGAGATCAAAGCCAGAATTTTCTGACCCCAACTGTACAAGCATTTCTTATTATATTGACCAGTGCCATCAGCTCATTAATTAAAAGGAAAAGCGCTGGCAGGTGGCAGGGAAGCAAAAGCCGATAATTGGCCCCCTTCTTCTTCTTGCCTTCAAAAACTCGCTCATTCTTCTGCAAGACATGCCACTAGGCAGACAGAAATGCCTACTTTGTAATATAATGATTAAGATGAGACGAAGAGACGTGCGCTTAAAGAAACTCTGCCTAATGAATGCATCGAGCTTTTTAATTACGATCCTACTCTTACAATAAGGAATGTGATGCTCCATTCGACATCTCCTCGACTGCCAAAAGGTAAAAATATTAAATTGAGGCTCTACATTGCTTCCTCTCACACCACATGCACATAGGAAACCCTTTATTGCAGACAGAAAAAGTGGGAAATCACTCCTGGTGATTCAAGGGTCCAGGAGAAAACATACACACGTATGTTCACCACAAAACACCCTCCACACTTACCACGTCGCTTGGAAGGCTGCTCAAGTCATTAAACGGTGATTCTAAAGTGTTTGTGTCAACATTTAACATAACCACATCCTCCAGTGATTTATTTTTCACTCTCTGTTTAAAAACACAATTATAAACACACATCTTAGTATAGTTTCCTTCCAAAACTATCATGAGCTTAGACATGTAGAGAAAATTAATTTTAATGCATTAGCCTTAGAAAAAAAGGAAAATTCTACACTATGAAAGAATACAAACAATTGTGCCTTATGAGAAAGTCTGTCTACAACCATTCAAAAAGGTAAGAGTAAAAAGTACTTAAAATAGAATGTTTACTCACCTAAAAATATTAATTTAGTTAGGAGCAACTAAATGTAATCTAACTACCAAAGAGATATTACAACAAACACAAAATAGGGACACTGCTATAATAAACTGTAAATATTTATATTCTTTAGATTTTACCAATTGAATTTCAATTCTATGATACAGGAACTTGTAGCCAGTTCTAGAGCTATTTTTAGCATAAATCATACTTTGGGGTTAACATAAAACAATTAATATGACTAAGTAATAATCAGGTTTTAAATTAGTAAATATTTCCTCTATTATCTCCATATCAATTTTGTGTAAGTTGATGATGACCTACAAGTGAAAGCTGAATAAGAAAAAATGACAGCAGTAATACAGAATTTGTTATATTCTTTATCCCATGAAATTAATAAAAAGGATCAAATTTAATAGCCTATCAGATCAACTATGTGACTTGTCATATTTGTTTGAAAGCTTAGTCAAATAGCCAAATTATCTCAATACATGCACAAATGACAGTAAATTAGAATTTATTAAAGTTGTATCCTTAAAGAAACATTTATAATTAATTTTTCCTATCTAAACTAATATGTCTACTTAAATCATATAATTCTATTAGTCTTATTTAAATGCTAGCAAATGTTATTCCCTAGTGAAAATAAGTAATATGTACATTAATGAAATATATCCATCAACTCAGAATTCCATCATTGCATAGTTCCACTAGCAATCTACCAATTAATCTCAGTGCAATAGTTTTAGAAGTAATAACAGCCATTTTTCAATTTAAACACTCTAAATATTAAATTGGCCAGGACAATCTTTTAAATTAGCCAAGATTGAAATTTCTGCGATCTGTTTAGAATTTCAAATATCTATGTACTGGGTAGAATGCTAAATTTGCTAGGAAAATGATAGTCTAAAGTAGGGAATTTTTATGAATTAAGAAAGCCATAATGTCTATGTGGAATATGGATTCTCAAGGGAACACATGATTCTGAAACTCTGTCTTGTAAAAGATACTATAATTATTCTAAAGTAAGATTCAGAAGATGGCCATTTCTAACAAATTAACAGAGAAAAACTTATAATAATGATATCAGTGCCAAATATTTATGAACTCATTTCCCTTCCATGTGCATATGTGTATGTAAAAGAGATTTATATACGTAAATATGTGGTTATCTACAAATCAACTACAGCATAACCATAAAAATAACTTATTTTATGAAGAAAAATATGTGTATATTAATGGCATCTAGATGGGAAAAGTATACCTTAAGTTTCATTTCCATCTTCAATTCTAAGTTGCCCTTTTAAACAGAAATTGTAAGGATAATCCAGAAACCTGATTCTTTTCTTCAGGGGATGAAGTGTGTTCATCTAAATAGCCCAAACTAATGGTTTTGTGATCCCAAAATGTTTGTAACATCACTAACACTTAACTCTGAATAAAGGAAATTAGTCTTGGTATGAAATGTGTAGTTTTTTCAAAGTTTCTCTTAGATTAAACAACTCTGATAATAGCTGAACATTAAAATTTGTTACAGGGAATACTCGGTAAGAATGGAAAATGTGTTCATTTCAATAAATCAATACACCAAGCTTCCCTAAAGTGAGAACAATTCTACATAAGCCAACAAGGGGGTGGAAATAGTATGCAATTTAAATCTACTTTTTAAAAATTCAGATTAATGTATTTTCTCTTTTATTCCCCTCCAAACCTAGCTTTAGCTATTTTTTTCTAAAGAAGGATAAAAGGTCAGACGGCCTGTGAAATGGCACCTCTTCTTCTGTCCCACACCTTTCTGTCTCACAAAATTCATGAACTTATTTTGATGGGGAAAGAGTAAGAAAGTGTGGAAACAGAATGTGCTTTTTATCCCTCAGAAATAAAAAGATACTATTAGGCCATGGGCTGAAAGTCTTCTGAGGGCAGCACAAGATGCTGAGCCACCCAGTCTGCTGGCACTCGCGCCCAGCGCCCTCCTCCCAGCTGAGGCCAGCACACCTGGGCATCTTCGCACCCGCACACAGATGCCAGGAAGGGGCGTGGCGGCGGCCGCCAAAGGTGCTGGGGGACGGGGTCCACACTTTGTCTGGAATCACTCAGTGACGTAAGCCCTGCTCTGGGAGCCTCTGTGGACTTGCTCCCAATCACCAACAGGCCTTAGTCTGCCTGGACTTCATCCCTAAAGTCTAGTTTTCAGGGGGAACAAAATGCCCTTACCCTTCATTTCAGAAGCAAACTTCAACATTTTAAAAAGAGATTCCTAGCCAGCTTTTACTTATGACCACATAAAAATAATTTTTAAAAGGTTTAGAAAGACATTAAGTTCATATCTTTGAACAATTAGGTTTAAAAGTCTTTGTAAAACTGATAAAAAGTGTTGAAACCTTCTTGATGGAGAAGGAAGAGGATATTTCAACACTTCAACAACAACAAAAATCAGTCGTATTTCCAGCCCAACAAAATGCGAAAAATTATGCAGTCCTGTTTCATATGTAAAATGTGTAAATATATTTGTATTTTGATTATAATACCACTTAAATAAAATTTTAAAAGCACTAAAGATTAGAATTTTAGCTAAAAATAAATCTGCCTAATAATGTCATAATAAGAATGGAATTCTGATACAGGATGTGTATCTCCTGGTAAAAGACTAAGAAGAAAGCTTACTAAATGGTACCCAACTGGTTTAAAGACATTCCTGAAGTTCCTGTTATAGTTTCTCATTCACTATTCAGCCAAATAAACCAAATAAAGCCAAATAAAGATAGCTTAATAAGTTCAGAGTATAAAGGGAGCAGAGATTCCAGCTGATCTAATTGTGGCTTCACGCAGTCTCACTTTATGGTAAGAGCCATTTGAAAGGTAGAAAGGACTGCTTGTCCAAGACAATACTCTAAGGAGTAAAAAAATTCTTAAATTTGCTTCTTTAACAAGGTAGTGATTTTCTCTACAGGTGTCCAATAAACATGAGATAAATTTTATTGAATATTTAAAGGATGCACTACCTTCTGGAGTATTCTGGAAAAGCTTTTTTAAAAGTTGACACAGAATCATTATGCAAAATAATAAAACAGGTACAGTCAACCACTTCAAGTATTTTTCATCTGCATAAATATATTATACTATGTTGTTCTGTTAGGTATGTGAGATAAAGAGATGTGTGCAGTAACATCAAAATCAAATTTNAAGTTGATACAGAATCATTATGCAAAATAATAAAACAGGTACAGTCAACCACTTCAAGTATTTTTCATCTGCATAAATAAATGTATTATACTATGTTGTTCTGTTAGGTATGTTAAATAAAGAGATGTGTGCAGTAACATCAAAATCAAATTTGATAACTTAAAAAAAAATCATGTCAACCAACCATGGTTAGATTTTTGCAAGAAATCAAACTACTGATGAATAAAATGCCGGTCATATACTCTATACTCTACTAGTAGATTAAATACCTAGTTATTTATGTTTTATCTTATACACTCTGTTTTCACTGCAAGTACCCTGGCCTTTAAGAAATATTCTAAAAATAAACAAAATACAGAGTTATTACGCTATGCAATCCAGGCTTCAAAATTAAAAAGAAACTAAACTCACTCTAATTCATTAAGATGTATTCTTTATTAATGGTTAAAGCATACTCTCTCCACAAAAGATGCTCAGGAGTTTTAAAAATAATCCCCAGGATCTTCCTTGATCAGCAAAGTGAGGATTGATACAGTGATAATGACTAATCATTAAACCAAAGTGCAATATGGACCACCAGCCAAAGAAGAAATTTATTTGAACAAATCAGCTGGCGTAATGATGCCAGGCAACTAACCCAAGCCTTTTGTTTACTTTTTAGAAACTAATCTTACAAGATGTCCTCTCTGGAAATCTCACTGATTTCAAGTGTGAGGTGTTTAAAGTTCAAGGTTTTCCATTACAGTGATGACAAATGACAAAAGTCACTGAAATGACAGTTTAAAAAAATTACCTACATTTTAAGTCCCAACAGGACTGAAAACTAAAATTTTTGAAAAGCTATATTCTAATTTAAAAGTTCACGATTAGCGTATTAAAACACATTTTGATAAAATTTTGATACAATGGATTATAGTGAAGTTCGCAAAATAAAAATTTACCCTTTACGATTCATAATTACAAAAATGTTTGCTTTTAAAATATAGACATATATCTTCTGAAAGAGAAACAGATCAAGAAAATGGTTCAAAGACTAAGTTTTTAGTATTTAAAACTTAACACATGGCTGCAACCAAACAGAAGCTACTTTCGGGGTCTCAGGCCACTGAAGACAGCCACTGTGCGCACTGATCAAACGCAATGATTTCAGCAGCACCTTCTGGAAAACGATCACGTACATATAGTCTAAATACGCAGCTAGTTACTTCCTTGCCCTATTCAACTGATATTCTCTCAAAACACAACTGTTTTAACTATTACTTCTATGAATTAATTTATCTCAGGTTTGAAAGATACTCACCTCCAGGAGGCTGGAGTGTATTCCAATCAGGTACGGCATGGGGGCACTAAATTGAAAATACACACGTACATGTTCACAGAGTTCATTAAAACTGAAACGACGATACAGTCACTCAGAATGCTTGAGAAAATACATGGATAAATGGGTGGCTCTAACA
This sequence comes from Raphicerus campestris, assembly GCA_006410735.1. NCBI lineage: Eukaryota > Metazoa > Chordata > Mammalia > Artiodactyla > Bovidae > Raphicerus > Raphicerus campestris. The sequence goes on from SJYW01043964.1 coordinate 37,316, forward strand.
TAGCACATCATAGATGAAATTATTCCATTCAGAAAACTCAAATTTAATCTGAGGCCACTGATACATTCAAATTAAGGTTGATGTATATAAAAATCACAGAATTATAATTAAATCAAGAGTTATAATGTTTAAAAAACCTTTTTTAATATAAGGAGAATATTAGGGTCTCCCATCATCTAAGATGAATCTTTTCCATATACTTCCTATCAAATATATCTTGAAGAATCATCAAATTTATTCACACTTATTTGTATAATTTTTTATTTAATTAGATTCTTACATGATTTTATTAATCTATATTCACGGTTTCACACACAATATACCCCCCAAATTTTTGAGTCAGTCAGTCACAATGTGTTCACTGAGACCTACTGTGTGCCAGGTACAGTTGGGAACTGAGGAGGCGAAGAGAAATAATCTCCTCCACTCTCGCCACTCTATTTCTCTGCTCTCTTTCCACCCACATCCTGTGCCTTTTATTTAAACTCCATACATTCTTCTGGATCCCACTTTCAACTGTCATATAAGATTATGTTTAGTAATAATATTAAATGAATAAAATTTAACTTATAATGATACTAAAATCATCATTTTAATAAATTTTAAATTGTCTAATAATTTTCAGAGTGACGTTAATTACTTCAGCGCAGTATGTGGAGCAGACCCAGGTGCCCCGCCTGGCACAGGGATGAGGGGGCAATAAATAGGACAGGCAGAGCACACAGCCTTGCGGGGCTGGCATTCCAGCAGAGGATGCAGACACTGGATGAAGCTCACCGTACACAAAGTCAAGCATCACAAGTAATTTCAGAAATATTTCTCAAGAAATACAGCGAGGAAATTATTCAACTCGACGTTTCAAAATGAAACTATTATTTAACAAGGAAACATGAAAACGAACCGGTGTCTACAAATGCGACAGAAGATATGCAAGCCAGGAGCTATTTTAAAATAAAACATTTTGGCATTTCTTTTGTATACATCTCTGTGTGATACTTAATGCAAACCTTTTCTGTTAATGAAAAGAGATAATATTCTTTTTCCAAGGATCTGCATAACTTTCCAAACATTCCTGTCATTATTAGAACTGAGCTGGCCAAAGTCTGGCATATCCACTTTGCTACTGAGAACCAGACAAAACTGGCACCTTGGCATATCCACAGTGTTCAAAGTAACCTCAAACAGTTCTTGATTTGTTCACGAATGGCTTGCCGCTAACATCCACACATCCAGATTCACAAAAAGTAAGAACGGTTCCAATTCTTAGTTAACTCAGTAGCCTGGTCACACTGTCCTAGAGTTCACTCCCAGCTGTCTTTCTCTTCAGTAGCTTTGTTCCTTCTCTTTTTTTTCTTTTTTTTTTTTTTAACTTCTATGCAATGGGCCATCTGGAATTGATCTGATATTCTGGATATTTCATTTGACTGAAAGTCAAGAACCGTTTATAGGCCTTGATATCCTAANTATGAATTAATTTATCTCAGGTTTGAAAGATACTCACCTCTAGGAGGCTGGAGTGTATTCCAATCAGGTACGGCATGGGGGCACTAAATTGAAAATACACACGTACATGTTCACAGAGTTCATTAAAACTGAAACGACGATACAGTCACTCAGAATGCTTTAGAAAATACATGGATAAATGGGTGGCTCTAACATAGCACACCATAGATAGTTGAAATTATTCCATTCAGAAAACTCAAATTTAATCTGAGGCCACTGATACATTCAAATTAAGGTTGATGTATATAAAAATCACAGAATTATAATTAAATCAAGAGTTATAATGTTTAAAAAACCTTTTTTAATATAAGGAGAATATTAGGGTCTCCCATCATCTAAGATGAATCTTTTCCATATACTTCCTATCAAATATATCTTGAAGAATCATCAAATTTATTCACACTTATTTGTATAATTTTTTATTTAATTAGATTCTTACATGATTTTATTAATCTATATTCACGGTTTCACACATAATATACCCCCAAAATTTTTGAGTCAGTCAGTCACAATGTGTTCACTGAGACCTACTGTGTGCCAGGTACAGTTGGGAACTGAGGAGGCGAAGAGAAATAATCTCCTCCACTCTCGCCACTCTATTTCTCTGCTCTCTTTCCACCCACATCCTGTGCCTTTTATTTAAACTCCATACATTCTTCTGGATCCCACTTTCAACTGTCATATAAGATTATGTTTAGTAATAATATTAAATGAATAAAATTTAACTTATAATGATACTAAAATCATCATTTTAATAAATTTTAAATTGTCTAATAATTTTCAGAGTGACGTTAATTACTTCAGCGCAGTATGTGGAGCAGACCCAGGTGCCCCGCCTGGCACAGGGATGAGGGGGCAATAAATAGGACAGGCAGAGCACACAGCCTTGCGGGGCTGGCATTCCAGCAGAGGATGCAGACACTGGATGAAGCTCACCGTACACAAAGTCAAGCATCACAAGTAATTTCAGAAATATTTCTCAAGAAATACAGCGAGGAAATTATTCAACTCGACGTTTCAAAATGAAACTATTATTTAACAAGGAAACATGAAAACGAACCGGTGTCTACAAATGCGACAGAAGATATGCAAGCCAGGAGCTATTTTAAAATAAAACATTTTGGCATTTCTTTTGTATACATCTCTGTGTGATACTTAATGCAAACCTTTTCTGTTAATGAAAAGAGATAATATTCTTTTTCCAAGGATCTGCATAACTTTCCAAACATTCCTGTCATTATTAGAACTGAGCTGGCCAAAGTCTGGCATATCCACTTTGCTACTGAGAACCAGACAAAACTGGCACCTTGGCATATCCACAGTTTTCAAAGTAACCTCAAACAGTTCCTGATTTGTTCACGAATGGCTTGCCGCTAACATCCACACATCCAGATTCACAAAAAGTAAGAACGGTTCCAGTTCTTAGTTAACTCAGTAGCCTGGTCANGAACTGAGCTGGCCAAAGTCTGGCATATCCACTTTGCTACTGAGAACCAGACAAAACTGGCACCTTGGCATATCCACAGTGTTCAAAGTAACCTCAAACAGTTCTTGATTTGTTCACGAATGGCTTGCCGCTAACATCCACACATCCAGATTCACAAAAAGTAAGAACGGTTCCAATTCTTAGTTAACTCAGTAGCCTGGTCACACTGTCCTAGAGTTCACTCCCAGCTGTCTTTCTCTTCAGTAGCTTTGTTCCTTCTCTTTTTTTTCTTTTTTTTTTTTTTAACTTCTATGCAATGGGCCATCTGGAATTGATCTGATATTCTGGATATTTCATTTGACTGAAAGTCAAGAACCGTTTATAGGCCTTGATATCCTAAAGACCTAACAGATTTTCTGCCTTCAAAAGGAGAGAGAAGGAATAAATGTGGACTGTTGCAATTCTGTTTAAATAAAAGAAGGCTAGTTGGTTCCCCATCCAAGTTCTCACCCCTGGGATTCCTTCTGGGACTCCACAGAAGACAGAAAATGTGTGCCTCTAACTACTCTGGGCTCCCATGACCGGGTTCAGGCAACTTTCACAAAATTGTGCAAATTAAAGTTACTGCGCAATTTTCCAATTCACCCCAGGTTAGGAAACCTGACCACAAGGTTCATAACACAAGGAGACCATGAATCTCAGATCTCAAAGCACATTTTAATATAATAAATGATCATCAGACTATTTAAGCCTTATAAAAATAAGGCTTATTATTATATCTATTTTACTTCTGTTGAAGGGCAGGATACATCAGATTTTTAAAAATCAGTGACAAAAGTAATAGGTAACCAACTGAAGTCCTATCATATAGACCTTAGATAACACTTTTAAAGCTTCGTGAAAGCTAGTTACTTCTTGAAGCATAAACAATAAATTTACAGAAACTATTAAGTCAGAATAAAAACCCAATACAAAATCCTACCCATAAAGTAACTGAAACTTTTTTCTGTGGGATCACTGGGCATCTCTATGTAGCTTTATCTCACTAACTTCTGAAAAGCCCAGAACACACACATGTTGGACTGCAAACGTTATTGATCTAGAGCACACCTTCCTAAAATAATTACTGTGTTTTTCAGAATATAGATCAAACTCAATAGCTATTTCATCCTCATAAAACTGGATTGCCTACATCCTAGTATTAAGTCAGCCAAATATCATGAAAGGTAATTTTGCTACCCTAGCTGAAATCTCTTAATTAGATTAGGGCGTTAATAAGTCAGGGAAAGATCCTTGGCAACACAGATGTTTTATCATCTATGTGTAAAACTATCCTAGATTTTTCCGTCAATCGAATGATTTGGCAAAGACAGGATACAGAAGGCTCTATTATGACTGCAGCCTCTTTTTGGTAGCAATTAATCTTTACTGAAAAATAAAAAATAATTACTTCGTAGTAGCTTTCTTTCTTTTTAAGTTTTTCTTATGGAGGCCACCCATGGGGTAGACTATAACAGCAGTACTCTATTAACCTAGGGTAGTCTAAACAAAATAATTTTCTATTAAGAACAAACAAACAAACTATTCTCTTAGAAGCTCAATCTGCTCTTTTCAAAAAAAAACAGAAGAAGAATCAGATAGATAGAGAACATAAAAACAGTGGCTCAACCATTATCACACAAATGAACAATCACACCGGTAACTGGCCTCCCAGTGCCTCGGGGGTGTTCCAGGACTCAGAGGGTTAGGCCACGCGGCAATATCACTCTAGGCCTCCTACATTAAAGCACTCTTTTCGTGTTCTGTTCTGTTCTGTGTATCAATATCTACCATGCAAACTTCTGGGTCTACAATAGAGTAACTGTTACGGCACAATGTTATACAAATCTCTAGGATTTAATCAGCTGAATAACTGAACTCTATGCCCGTTACACAGAAACTCCCCATTTTCCCCTTGTACTGGCAGAGGAAGGGGAAAACTCAGATGGTGCCGTTTCCTACCCTAGCAGGCGGTGGGCACTTCTCCGGGGTGCTCCGATCGGGGCTCTCTGATGAGCCTTGGACATTAACCCCGAGGCACCACGGTATTCCTCTGGCCCTCCATGTGCACTTGTGCACGAACAGGGGACGTTCTTCAACTATCTGGGGACCCCAGGCAACGGAAACTAAGTCCTATTCATTATGTTACATACTCACAGCTTGGCAAATGCACATTTACTAAATGTCAGGTCCACAAAGGGATGGATTAAGGAAGGAATGAGCTGACCAATTAGCAAGCCTCCGCCAGCCGACCAAGATGCGCTATTCACCCATGGTCACAAGATGGCATCGCGGCCCTCCGAGTCTAGCCCACACCAGAGGCACGCTTCCAGGGGCCAGGAATGCCTCGGGGCTGGGCAAGTCCAACCACCTTCAATCAAGAGTTGGCAAATACACAACTAGCCCATCACATCTTCCTGGTGCCATTTTTGGAGTGGGATATAAAAATTTCCTTACTCAAAAAATATGAGATCGAAGGCATGATCTCAAATTCTTCTCCCTTTTGCACACACATCAGTATGACGCTACGATCAGTGGCAAAGATGCAGAGAGAAGAAAACCATTTTCTTAGTTCAGTCTGTGTGACTTTCTGACTAGGAAATAGAGCTGGAGCCTTAGAGAGCTATTTTGGAAAGAAAACATGTAGATTACACTGCCCACCTCCTATGTGAGAAATGGAGTCCGTCATGGTGGCCTTAAGGGTTAGGAACTCTCAGATAACTTCCTGCTTGCTTACCAGGGCTCTGTTCTCTGGACCAGGAAAGTGCCTAGCACGCGGGCTGTTAGAACCTGTCCTAAAGGGGCTATTTCAGAGGCCAGAAATGACCAAGACTTAGATATAAAACAAGCTTTCTTCATTTCAGGGGAAGCAGCCGAAAAAGAAGGACATGTGGGCAGAGTTAGAAAGTATCAGGAAGACATCTCTGGAGAGAGTTAGTGATCATTTCTTAACACAGCATTTCAGGAAGTCTTAAATGTGTCATCGTTACAGAGAACGGAACTTAAAGGGATGCTACCTCCTAAGATTTCAGAACATTTTCTACAGAAAAATTAAAATAGCACTAATATGATGTATGACAAAATGAAATTTTAAACCTCACAATTAGTTCTTAAACCACTCAGTTCAGTTCAGTTGCTCAGTTGTGTCCAATTCTTTGCAACCCCATGAACCACAATATGAAACCAACCCCTGTCCATCACTAACTCCCGGAGTCTACCCAAACCCATGTCCATCGAGTCAGTGATGCCATCCAACCATCTTATCCTCTGTCGTCCCCTTCTCCTCCTGCCCTCAATCTTTCCCAGCATCACCGTCTTTTCAAATGAGTCAGCTCTTCGTATCAGGTGGCTAAAATATTGGAGTTTCAGCTTCAACATCAGTCCTTCCAATGAACACCCAGGACTGATCTCCTTTAGGATGGACTGGTTGGATCTCCTTGCAGTCCAAGGGACTCTCCTTTGGCATCGATTTTTAAAAATCATGTAGCAATGCGTTTTCTAATACTTTTGTCAAAATTATTGAACGTAAGTTTTAATTGCTGAATACTATGTGCAAAGATCTACTGCACATGTTGATGTGAAAAAAATCATGGTTCCTGCCTTCAAGGATCAGAGAAGGCAATGGCACCCCACTTCNGTCTAATAATTTTCAGAGTGACGTTAATTACTTCAGCGCAGTATGTGGAGCAGACCCAGGTGCCCCGCCTGGCACAGGGATGAGGGGGCAATAAATAGGACAGGCAGAGCACACGGCCTTGCGGGGCTGGCATTCCAGCAGAGGATGCAGACACTGGATGAAGCTCACCATACACAAAGTCAAGCATCACAAGTAATTTCAGAAATATTTCTCAAGAAATACAGCGAGGAAATTATTCAACTCGACGTTTCAAAATGAAACTATTATTTAACAAGGAAACATGAAAACGAACCGGTGTCTACAAATGCGACAGAAGATATGCAAGCCAGGAGCTATTTTAAAATAAAACATTTTGGCATTTCTTTTGTATACATCTCTGTGTGATACTTAATGCAAACCTTTTCTGTTAATGAAAAGAGATAATATTCTTTTTCCAAGGATCTGCATAACTTTCCAAACATTCCTGTCATTATTAGAACTGAGCTGGCCAAAGTCTGGCATATCCACTTTGCTACTGAGAACCAGACAAAACTGGCACCTTGGCATATCCACAGTTTTCAAAGTAACCTCAAACAGTTCCTGATTTGTTCACGAATGGCTTGCCGCTAACATCCACACATCCAGATTCACAAAAAGTAAGAACGGTTCCAGTTCTTAGTTAACTCAGTAGCCTGGTCACACTGTCCTAGAGTTTACTCCCAGTTGTCTTTCTCTTCAGTAGCTTTGTTCCTTCTTTTTTCTTTTTTTTTTTTTTAACTTCTATGCAATGGGCCATCTGGAATTGATCTGATATTCTGGATATTTCATTTGACTGAAAGTCAAGAACCGTTTATAGGCCTTGATATCCTAAAGACCTAACAGATTTTCTGCCTTCAAAAGGAGAGAGAAGGAATAAATGTGGACTGTTGCAATTCTGTTTAAATAAAAGAAGGCTAGTTGGTTCCCCATCCAAGTTCTCACCCCTGGGATTCCTTCTGGGACTCCACAGAAGACAGAAAATGTGTGCCTCTAACTACTCTGGGCTCCCATGACCGGGTTCAGGCAACTTTCACAAAATTGTGCAAATTAAAGTTACTGCGCAATTTTCCAATTCACCCCAGGTTAGGAAACCTGACCACAAGGTTCATAACACAAGGAGACCATGAATCTCAGATCTCAAAGCACATTTTAATATAATAAATGATCATCAGACTATTTAAGCCTTATAAAAATAAGGCTTATTATTATATCTATTTTACTTCTGTTGAAGGGCAGGATACATCAGATTTTTAAAAATCAGTGACAAAAGTAATAGGTAACCAACTGAAGTCCTATCATATAGACCTTAGATAACACTTTTAAAGCTTCGTGAAAGCTAGTTACTTCTTGAAGCATAAACAATAAATTTACAGAAACTATTAAGTCAGAATAAAAACCCAATACAAAATCCTACCCATAAAGTAACTGAAACTTTTTTCTGTGGGATCACTGGGCATCTCTATGTAGCTTTATCTCACTAACTTCTGAAAAGCCCAGAACACACACATGTTGGACTGCAAACGTTATTGATCTAGAGCACACCTTCCTAAAATAATTACGGTGTTTTTCAGAATATAGATCAAACTCAATAGCTATTTCATCCTCATAAAACTGGATTGCCTACATCCTAGTATTAAGTCAGCCAAATATCATGAAAGGTAATTTTGCTACCCTAGCTGAAATCTCTTAATTAGATTAGGGCGTTAATAAGTCAGGGAAAGATCCTTGGCAACACAGATGTTTTATCATCTATGTGTAAAACTATCCTAGATTTTTCCGTCAATCGAATGATTTGGCAAAGACAGGATACAGAAGGCTCTATTATGACTGCAGCCTCTTTTTGGTAGCAATTAATCTTTACTGAAAAATAAAAAATAATTACTTCGTAGTAGCTTTCTTTCTTTTTAAGTTTTTCTTATGGAGGCCACCCATGGGGTAGACTATAACAGCAGTACTCTATTAACCTAGGGTAGTCTAAACAAAATAATTTTCTATTAAAAACAAACAAACAAACTATTCTCTTAGCTCAATCTGCTCTTTTCAAAAAAAAAAAGAAGAAGAATCAGATAGATAGAGAACATAAAAACAGTGGCTCAACCATTATCACACAAATGAACAATCACACCGGTAACTGGCCTCCCAGTGCCTCGGGGGTGTTCCAGGACTCAGAGGGTTAGGCCACGCGGCAATATCACTCTAGGCCTCCTACATTAAAGCACTCTTTTCGTGTTCTGTTCTGTTCTGTGTATCAATATCTACCATGCAAACTTCTGGGTCTACAATAGAGTAACTGTTACGGCACAATGTTATACAAATCTCTAGGATTTAATCAGCTGAATAACTGAACTCTATGCCCGTTACACAGAAACTCCCCATTTTCCCCTTGTACTGGCAGAGGAAGGGGAAAACTCAGATGGTGCCGTTTCCTACCCTAGCAGGCGGTGGGCACTTCTCCGGGGTGCTCCGATCGGGGCTCTCTGATGAGCCTCGGACATTAACCCCGAGGCACCACGGTATTCCTCTGGCCCTCCATGTGCACTTGTGCACGAACAGGGGACGTTCTTCAACTATCTGGGGACCCCAGGCAACGGAAACTAAGTCCTATTCATTATGTTACATACTCACAGCTTGGCAAATGCACATTTACTAAATGTCAGGTCCACAAAGGGATGGATTAAGGAAGGAATGAGCTGACCAATTAGCAAGCCTCCGCCAGCCGACCAAGATGCGCTATTCACCCATGGTCACAAGATGGCATCGCGGCCCTCCGAGTCTAGCCCACACCAGAGGCACGCTTCCAGGGGCCAGGAATGCCTCGGGGCTGGGCAAGTCCAACCACCTTCAATCAAGAGTTGGCAAATACACAACTAGCCCATCACATCTTCCTGGTGCCATTTTTGGAGTGGGATATAAAAATTTCCTTACTCAAAAAATATGAGATCGAAGGCATGATCTCAAATTCTTCTCCCTTTTGCACACACATCAGTATGACGCTACGATCAGTGGCAAAGATGCAGAGAGAAGAAAACCATTTTCTTAGTTCAGTCTGTGTGACTTTCCGACTAGGAAATAGAGCTGGAGCCTTAGAGAGCTATTTTGGAAAGAAAACATGTAGATTACACTGCCCACCTCCTATGTGAGAAATGGAGTCCGTCATGGTGGCCTTAAGGGTTAGGAACTCTCAGATAACTTCCTGCTTGCTTACCAGGGCTCTGTTCTCTGGACCAGGAAAGTGCCTAGCACGCGGGCTGTTAGAACCTGTCCTAAAGGGGCTATTTCAGAGGCCAGAAATGACCAAGACTTAGATATAAAACAAGCTTTCTTCATTTCAGGGGAAGCAGCCGAAAAAGAAGGACATGTGGGCAGAGTTAGAAAGTATCAGGAAGACATCTCTGGAGAGAGTTAGTGATCATTTCTTAACACAGCATTTCAGGAAGTCTTAAATGTGTCATCGTTACAGAGAACGGAACTTAAAGGGATGCTACCTCCTAAGATTTCAGAACATTTTCTACAGAAAAATTAAAATAGCACTAATATGATGTATGACAAAATGAAATTTTAAACCTCACAATTAGTTCTTAAACCACTCAGTTCAGTTCAGTTGCTCAGTTGTGTCCAATTCTTTGCAACCCCATGAACCACAATATGAAACCAACCCCTGTCCATCACTAACTCCCGGAGTCTACCCAAACCCATGTCCATCGAGTCAGTGATGCCATCCAACCATCTTATCCTCTGTCGTCCCCTTCTCCTCCTGCCCTCAATCTTTCCCAGCATCACCGTCTTTTCAAATGAGTCAGCTCTTCGTATCAGGTGGCTAAAATATTGGAGTTTCAGCTTCAACATCAGTCCTTCCAATGAACACCCAGGACTGATCTCCTTTAGGATGGACTGGTTGGATCTCCTTGCAGTCCAAGGGACTCTCCTTTGGCATCGATTTTTAAAAATCATGTAGCAATGCGTTTTCTAATACTTTTGTCAAAATTATTGAACGTAAGTTTTAATTGCTGAATACTATGTGCAAAGATCTACTGCACATGTTGATGTGAAAAAAATCATGGTTCCTGCCTTCAAGGATCAGAGAAGGCAATGGCACCTCACTTCAGTACTCTTGCCTGGAAAATCCCATGCATGGAGGAACCTGGTGGGCTGCAGTCCACGGGGTCACTGAGAGTCAGACATGAGTGAGCGACTTCCCTTTCACTTTTCACTTTCATGCACTGGAGAAGGAAATGGCACCCCACTCTAGTGTTCTTGCCTGGAGAATCCCAGGGACGGGGGAGCCTGGTGGGCTGCCATCTATGGTCGCATGGAGTGGGACACGACTGAAGCGACTTAGCAGCAGCAGCAGCAGCAGCCTTTGAGGATGCTGGTGAGAGAAGAGGGCTCTAAAGTGAGTACCAAGACAGCTATTTCTAGAGCCAGCTGTACTCAGGCGTGTGTGGTGCTTTGCGGTATAATTAAACCACATGCCTACAGTCTCCTTCCAATCTGTTTCTGCCTCCCAGCACCCAAAGGGCAGGATGGCAGCGGGAAGTCACCGGAAACGCACTTCATGGCATTATCAATACTAGTAACATTACCATGCTGGGGAAGCCCACGGTAGGTGGGTTTAATTGATATGTGGTCAAATGTATGTACTGTCATTAAAATCACTTGTTCGGAAAAGGCCTGGTCATAAAACCTTGACAGAAAACTTCATTGTATGAACCTAGATCACTTTGACCCTTAAACACGTCAAGTTGATGTGCTTTTCATGAAATCAGAAAATAAAATAACTACCTCATTTCTAAAAGAGCCTTTTTTTTTTAAGTAACATTGGTTGTGATAAAAGCAAATATATTACAGTCAGAATCATTTCCTCTCTGTGCGTGTGGGTGCACATATGGGGACTCTTCTTGTTTTAGTCACTCAGTCATGTCCAACTCTTGTGTGACCCCATGGACTATATAGCCCAGCAGGTTCCTCTGTCCTGGGATTTCCCAGGCAAGAATACTGGAGTGGGTTGCCATTTCCTTCTCCAGGGGATCTTCCCGACCCAGGGATCAAACTTGCATCTCTTGGTTGGCAGGCAGATTTCTTACCATCTAAGCCACCAGGGAAGCCATGTGCACATGGACGGTTCAGAGTAAAAGCTTTCCTCTGACTTCTTAAGAACTGAGCTCTGCCTGCAGAAGATGATTGCCCTAAGTCCCAAGGAAGACCACAGGGCTGCTGTGTGAGGGTCTAATTCTCCGTCAGCCTCCAGGGAATAGGAAGGGGGCAGTTCTGGAGGCCCAGTGGAATTCAAACTGTGAGATCACTGGCAGGTGTTTCTGATGCCAACAAGTGTTTCAGAATTACTCCCACACATGTCAACACTGCTTTTCACGGTGGCTCAAGGCTGAGGCTTTGACTTCACCACCAGGATTCAGGGAGACCCTGCATTCAAGGCAAGCCCTCCACGGGTATCTGGTACCAGGTGTGCTACTGGGGTAAGCGTGTGTGGGAAAGCATGCCTTGGGGTGGAGGGGATGAACATGTGCCCCGACAGAGACAGCCTGGATTCTCAAAGACTCTGCAGACAAATTCTGACTCCTAGGACTCGGGCTTTCTGACTGATACTACAACTTCTGCAAAACGTTCCTAAGCACAGCTGTTAAGACTGGGTCAGCTTCTATCTGTGCGTTTAATTATCTCAATGACCACAGAACAAACTCAAGGAAATCTAAAGAAATTCCTGTTTGCCAAGAATAGATTCTTGCTACCTTTGGAAAGAACCACTCTGCCCTTCATAAAACCCCTTTTAATACTTATTGCTGATCTCCATGTCGGGTTTGAGAGGTCTCATTCATACGCATACACATGAGGAAGCCCTCGAAGTTTGCTTAATCTGCAGATGCGGCAGCGTCTCCCAGTCCTCCAGTCTGGGCCCACGGGAGCCGGCAGAGCCGACTTACCAGCAGTAGTCCAGTAGGTGAGGGGGCAGCACCGGGATGTAGATGTGTTGCCAGTACATCGGGTACAGCAGGGCGACCGAGCCGTGGAGACAGGCGGTGAGCTAGAAAGTGTAAAAGGGAAACAACAGTAAGTGGCCGCTGACCCCCCACATGGAGAGACGCGCTCAAGTTATCAAAGATGGACCATGCTCATAAAGCCATGTATGATACTGAATCGTATTATCTGGATCAATCCTGCTTGTGAAAAAAAGTCTCATGTTTCAGAAGCCGTCCTGAAAAATGCATAAGCAGCAAAGTAGCTTCTTGGGCATCTTACACAGACGGTTATAGCTTCCTAACATAGACTGGGGTCAAACTAAGAACCTAAGTAAGCCTGAAACGTCAGGCCAGCGTCTTTGGAGGAACTGTGGGGAATCACGGCGTGTGCTGCCCGTGCCCGGCTCGCTCGGATGAATGCGCCGGGATGCGGTCTGCGGGGGGGAGGCGAGGCTGGGGGCTCCACGGGGATATCATTAGGGCAAATTGCCAAAGAATGAAACGTGAGCCAGGCTGGGAGCCTGGAAGCTGCGGCAGCGCCGGGGGACCCAGCGTTCGACAGTTGGAGATGCTGCGACGTGTGAACCGCGGGTGACGGTATCAGGAGACGCTGCTCGCTGACACGGAGAATGTCACCATTGACCAGCGCGCTGCCCGAGCTCGACAGCTGTACCACAGGAAGCCAAGGACATCATAATTTCATATTTAAACTGCTCCTTTCAGATTACCATCGTGCTGCCTAGCTTTATACCACAACAGCTGCAAATGTACTGATGCTATTTTAAAGGTAATTGCCATTTTAATTGTTTTGTTTTGGCAAAGCAGTTAATTAAATATTTTTTTAATGCTTAACAAAGGGATATTGCTTCCCCACCCCACCCCCACTGACCCGCATCAGAATTCTTTCCCTGTGACTTCGTTTACCTTTTAAATTATATTTCTNTCCCATCTCTTTCAGAATTCTCCACAGTTTATTGTGATCCACACAGTCAAAGGCTTTGGCATAGTCAATAAAGCAGATATGGATGTTTTCTGGAACTCTCTTGGTTTTTTCATGATCTAGCAGATGTTGGCAATTTGATCTCTGGTTCCTCTGCCTTTTCTAAAACCAGCTTCAACGTCTGGAGGTTCACAGTTCACGTATTGCTAAAGCCTGGCTTGGAGAATTTGGGGCATTACTTTACTAGCGTGTGAGATGAGTGCAATTGTGTGGTAGTTTGAGCATTCTTTAATACCGAGCCTTTATTAAAATCATTTATTTTTTAAATTCAAATAAAGTAANGTTCACGTATTGCTAAAGCCTGGCTTGGAGAATTTGGGGCATTACTTTACTAGCGTGTGAGATGAGTGCAATTGTGTGGTAGTTTGAGCATTCTTTAATACCGAGCCTTTATTAAAATCATTTATTTTTTAAATTCAAATAAAGTAAAAAGGTAGGCATGTTTATTTTTGCTCTAAACTGCAGATCCAGTCTATTATAAATTTATAGCTAATGGTCATATAATCTTATGCAGACAAAACTCTGAGCACTTCATACGTACATATGTGCATGTACATACGTGTATACATGTGTGTGTGCATGTACACCTATCCATAAGCTTTAAAGCAACTCTATGAGATTACAACTAGTACTACTCCCAAGTTGAAAGTCAAAAGTTGAGTGGAAGAGGAATTACCTAGACATTCAGTTCAGTTCAGTTGCTGAGTCTTGTCCAACTCTTTGCGACCCCATGAATCGCAGCACGCCAGGCCTCCCTGTCCATCACCATCTCCCGGAGTTCACTCAGAATCACGTCCATCGAGTCCGGGATGCCATCCAGCCACCTCACCCTCGGTCCTCCCCTTCTCCTCCTGCCCCCAATCCCTCCCAGCATCAGAGTCTTTTCCAATGAGTCAACTTTTCGTATGAGGTGGCCCAAGTACTGGAGTCTCAGCTTTAGCATCATTCCTTCCAAAGACATTAAGAGGTGTTTATAAATTATAGCAGAAAGAAACACCAGTATTACGTACCAAAAACATCTTTTTACAAAATATTTACATGTATGCAGATTTCTTTTTTGATCGCAGTATAACTGACTTAAAATATTATATTAGTTTCAGGTGTACAATATAGTCATTTGGGATTTTATACATTACAACGGAGAAGGCAATGGCAGCCCACTCCAGTACTCCTGCCTGGAAAATCCCATGGACAGAGGAGCCTGGTGGGCTGCAGTCCATGGGGTCGCTAAGAGTTCGGCACTACTGAGCAACTTCACTTTCACTTTTCACTTTCATGCGTTGGAGAAAGAAATGGCAGCCCACTCCAGTGTTCTTGCCTGGAGAATCCCAGGGACAGGGGAGCCTAGTGGGCTGCCGTCTATGGGGTCGCACAGAGTCGGACACGACTGAAGCGACTTAGCAGCAGCAGCAGCATGCATTACAAAGGGCTTGGACGGAGGAGCGTGGTGGGCTACAGTCCATGGGTCGCAAAGAGTTGGACATGACTGAGCGACTTCACTTTCCCAGATGGCTCAGTGGTAAAGAATCTACCTGCAGGTGTAGAAGACGCAAGAGATGCAGGTTTGATTCCTGGCCAGGAAGGTCTCCTGGAGGAGGAGATGGCAAGCCACTCCAGTAATCTTGTCTGGAGAATCCCACGGACAGAGCCAAGCGGTCTACAGTCCAGGGGATCGTGAGGAGTTGGACCCGATACTGAGCTAACATACGTTACAAAATGACCCACACTAGTAAGGCTAGTTACCATCTGCCACCAAAGTTGTTGCGTCGCTGAGTATATTGTCTGCTGTACATCACGTTCTTGTGACTTACTCATTTCATAACTGGAAGTTGGTGCCTCAATGCCCCCTTCACCTATTTCACCCACCCTCCTCCCACCCCCTCACCCTCCTCCC
>SJYW01043964.1:82617-144702 GCA_006410735.1 Raphicerus campestris
TCTAGTCAAGGCTATGGTTTTTCCTGTGGTCGTGTATGGATGTGAGAGTTGGACTGTGAAGAAAGCTGAGCGCCGAAGAATTGATGCTTTTGAACTGTGGTGTTGGAGAAGACTCTGGAGAGTCCCTTGGACTGCAAGGAGATCAGTGCTGGGTGTTCACTGGAAGGACTGATGCTGAAGCTGAAACTCCAATACTTTGGCCACCTCATGTGAAGAGTTGAATCATTGGAAAAGACACTGATGCTGCGAGGGATTGGGGGCAGAAGGAGAAGGGGACGACAGAGGATGAGATGGCTGGATGGCATCACGGACTCGATGGACGTGAGTCTGAGTGAACTCTGGGAGTTGGTGATGGACAGGGAGGCCTGGTGTGCTGCGATTCATGGGGTCGCAAAGAGTCGGACACGACTGAGCGACTGAACTGAACTGACTGAATGTACCCTGATGTGCATGCTTCACTTTTCTGAACTTCACATACAAATCCAATAATGAGCACAAGGAGGAAGCTTTGCACACACACAGTACTTCCCGTTCTCTCTTATGTGTACTTGGTCTTTCGTTATTATGGTGGGAGAATAAAGTAAAGGCAAAAGCAGGCAGTCATTTTCAGGGATATGGATGAGACACATGATTCCTCCCAATTTCTCTTCCAACTTGACTATGAAAACTTAATTCAGATCTCTATAAATGTTTGCAAAAGTGTGTACTCAAAACTGCCTCTCTGGAATTCTCTCTAGAATGACCTAAAAAGATGGACATTAAAGCAGTCATCATTGGAGCATTCAGGCAGTGAAACACACCACGGGGTATTCTGGAAGATACTGATGTTGTCTATATAAAATTCTTATAGTTACATACATTTTTTTAAAGTCTAGCATTTTACAATTGTTGGCAATTGCTTGATATTGATCAGGTAAGGATAACTGATTCTGAAATCTAAATTCCAATCTATTAATAACCTGTGGCACTGAATTAAAAGTGTAAAGAAAAATTACTACACTCATACATTTATTTCCAGCTACTGAATTAATACTACGAACTTAAAATATTTTTCCCCTCTAATTAGCAACACAAATATAGTCTCCCTCATTTCCTCTTCTAAGAAAACCATGGTATTTTCTTTTCTATATACCTGTATTACATATGTTCTCAGGGAGCACATCCTGTATAATAAGTCATCAATGAGTTTCTGAACCTAATCAAAACGTGGACAACTAATATGAGTGATGTTGGCCCCACATGTTTACTCAAAACACAAAGAACCAGAAATTATCATGAAACTGATTTTTGGTTTTGAGTTTTCAATGCAATAGTTGAATATTTCCAGTTATTTCCAGTCATTTTCTTAGGCAGACGAATGACTGAATGGCTGAAACATAAAATTGTTCAAGTGTAAAATTACCTTCTAATGAATATTTCACAGAATTAAGCACATCAAAGGTAGAGAAGGAAATATTTACATACATGCACACCAACTCTGGACTTTTGACAAACACTAAAACACTATAATAGTAAAATCTGATTGCCAAATTATGAGATTGCTCACCCTAAATCTATTTTCTTAATTTATTAATAATATATTGTCTTTATTAATAATGCATTTTTGGCATTCAGAACGGGTTTTTAAATTAATTTGTTTACTTCATTTTATAATATTGTATTGGTTTTGCCATACATTGACTTGAATCCACCATGAGTGTACATGTGTTCCCCATCCTGAACTCCCCTCTCACCTCCCTTCCCATCCCATCCCATCCCATCCCTCTGGGTCATCCCAGTGCACCAGCCCTAAGCACCCTGTATCCTGCATCAAACCTGGACCGGCAATTCGTTTCACATGATATTTTACGTGTTTCAGTGGCATTCTCCCAAATCATCTCACCCTCGTCCTCTCCCACAGAGTCCAAAAGACTGTTGAATACATCTGTGTCTCTTTTGCTGTCTCGCATACAGGGTAATTCTATTTAGTAAAAAGCATCTGGAGTAGTATTTGCACTGAATTTAGGTCTGTTTTTAAAGACATTTACATTGAATCTTAAAAGCTGAGTGTTTTACCAGTAATCACGAGTGACCTAAACTCCTGAAAGACCACTGTGTGGAGTTATGTCCTAGGAAACTGAAGTAGCTCCAAACAATGGGATGGTACATCAGGTGTACAAAAGGGGGAGCGGACAAGCCAGGAAGGACTATCAGACGCCAGATCACGAAGCTTCGAATGTGCTGGTCTGCACATGTTTAAATTTCATTCTAAGGAAAGGGAAGGCGCTGACAGTATTACAAGAAGAAAAAGGACACAGTCGGGCTCAGGAGGAGCATCCTCAGAGATGAGAGCGCGGTGGCTGCAGTCCGTGGGGTTGAGAGGCAGGCACAACCGAATGACGAAACGCTGCAGTTTACGTTTTAAAAATTATCCTGCGGATGTCCGTTAATTCAAAGCAAACTTCAGTTTCTGTTTTGCTTTTTTTTTTAAGAAAAAAGGATAAAGATATAAAAGTAAATGTAAGAGCTAAAACTCTTGGAAGGAAAAAAGAGAGCTTCGTGACACTGTAGTTGAAAATCATTCCTTGACATGACACCAAAAGCACAAAACAGCAAAAGAGAAAAACAACAGGTAAGTTATCCCTCTTTAAAGTTAAAAAATTTTGTACAGCAAAGGACACTATCAACAAAGTAAAAGGGCGACCCTCGGAACAGGAGGAAATATTTGCAAATGACGTATCTGACAATATCTGAAGATGTAAAAAGCTCCCACTCCTCAACAACAGTATGAAAATACAGGTAAAAAATGGCAAAGGACTGGAATAAATATTTTAGCAAAGAAGATATTTAATAACCAATAAACACAGGAAACGACTCCATATTGCTAATCTTTAGGGAACTACACATTAAAACCACAATCAGATACTACTTCACACCCATTAGAATGGCAATTATCAAAACAAAACAAAAAAGAAGTCGTCTCAGGGAGGGTGTCGGAAAACTGGAAACCCGTGTGTTGCTGGTGGGACTGTAAATTCATGAAATGACTGTGGAAAACATTATGGCAGTTCTTAAAAAAATTAAGCATAACATTACAGTACTATTCGGCAATTCTGCTTCTGGGTATATACTCAAAAGATCTGAATACATAGACTCAAACGGGTTTTTGCACACCCATGTTCATAGCAGCTTTGCTCACAAGAGCCAAAGATGGAAGCAACCCAAGCGTTCATCTACATATGAATAAATGAAATGTAGTGTGTGGATAACAGAATACTATTCAACCTTAAACAGGAAGGGAACTCTGACATATGCCACAACATGGATGGAACTCGAAAACATGAAGTGAAATAAGCCAGTCACAGAAGGATCTGTATTGTATCATTCTACTTATAGGAGGTGGCTGTTGTTCAGCTGCTCAGTCATGTCCAGCTCTTTTCAAACCCACAGACTGCAACAGGCCAGGCTTCCCTGTCCTTCACTATCTCCTGGAGTTTGCTCAAACTCTTCCACTCAGTCAGTGATGCCATCCAACCATCTCATCCTCTGTCATCCCCTTCTCCTGCCTTCAATCTTTCCCCGAATCAGGGTCTTTTCCAGTGAGTAGGCTCTTCCAACCAGGTGGCCAAAGTATTGGCGCTTCAGCTTCAGCATCAGTCCTTCCAATGAATATGCAGAGTTGATCTCCTTTAGGATGGACTGGTTTAATCTCCTTGCTGTCCAAGAGACTTTCAAGGGTTTTCTCCAACACCAGAATTTGAAAGCATCAGTTCTTCGGTGCTCAGCATCTTATATGGTTCAACTCTCACATACGTAGAAGTCTAATGGAAAAACCATAGTTTTGACTAGGCATACCTCTGTTGCCAAGGTGATGTCTCTGCTTTTAGTACGCTGTCTAGGCTTATCAAAGCTTTTCTTGCAAACAAGGACCAAGTGTCTTTTAGTTTAATGAGTTCAGAGATTCAGTTTGGGAAGTAAAAAGGTTATAAAGATGTTGGTATTGACTGCAAAACAATATGAATGCACTTAATGGTACAGAACTGTACACTTAAAGATGGTTAAAATGGTACATTTCATATTACGTGTATTTTACCACAATTTTTAAAACAGGGAAAAACACAGAGCTTACCAGTTCCTTAGTCAAGTAATCTGCCAGAGTATTTAGAAGCTTGTAATATACTTCAAACCATGGCAGGTAACTGTAAAATAATAATAATAACTTTAAAATGTGTCTGTGTGTATATATATATATATATATGTATGTATCATTTAGAAGTAATAAACAAGACAGTAAAATAAACATTAAATTTATATTATTTCAAACAGGTTGATTCTGGAGGGCAAAAAAGAATAATACCCACATTCTCTTTACTGTTACAGTAAAATTTTACTTATAATCCATTATTAGCTTTCCTAAAATAATCAGAATCCAAAATTCCATTATAAAAGTTATTCATCAGACACATCTATTTTATGTTAGAAACACCTAACATCACTGAGCCCCATTTCATGGCAGGTATGGTCTGAGTGCACCAGAAGCTCCTCACTGAATAAGCATTTACCACTGATAGAAGATGTAATATAAAAAAAAACTTATTTTAAAAAGCTTTAAAAACAAAGACACAATCATTTCTTTTCAAATATTGCTGAATTGAATATATAAATAATAAAATGATGTGCTTATTAATTAAATCAATTCTTCAGAAACTTAGGTTTATGTAAGATGATAAACTTTAAAATAAATATCATTACAAGTAAGCCTATTTTAAAAACTGTTATTATAAACAATATATAAGTATCAAAAACACATATAAGTTAAAATTCCTTTCGACTCATTTTGCTAAACACAAATATAATTAACTTTATGAAACCATAATGCTAAATCCAAAATCAATTGTACAAAATAAAATCTGTACTCCTTTTCAAATTAAGGTACGTATATTTAAAATTTATACAAAGGTTTTAGTTGTTTATCAAAACGTACACTTCTCATATATAAGAGTGAATCACAAAACATACCAGTATAGTTAATTATCTATTAACAAATACTCATTTTTTTTTTCAAAAAATGACTACAACACACTAAATTTTTAAGAGAAAACACTTTGATTCTTTTAATACACAAATATATACTGGCAAGAGTTTCGAAAAATTTTTTAGATTTAAAAATCAATGACTAGAGCTTAGGAACACAGTTTTCCTTCTGCATTTTTTCATGTAATGTCTGATTATATGATGTGACTGTTAATGATGCATTTTAATCAAGAGTTGTCTAAAGCCATTAGAGAGGAACAGTCAGGTAAACCATGGTAATTTTACTCAGCAGAATGCTGTATCTATCAACATTTGCTCAGTCATGACCAAGTGGTACAACCCCATGGTCTGTATCCTGCCAGCCTCCTCTGTCCATGGGGATTATCCAGGCAATGAAGTGGGCTGCCATTCCCTTTTCCAGGGCATCTTCCTAACCCAAGCATCGAACCCGGGTCTCCAAAACTGCAGGCAGATTCTTTATTGTCTGAGCCACCAGGGAAGCCCATGTTGCCGAATGCTATAGAGTTCTTTAAAATGATCATTACAAACAGTTAAGTAAGGATTTGGAAGATGGCCGTCACTATCTACCAACTTCTTGTTAAATCTAATAGTATCCTGAATACATCTATTATTCTATGTGCCTTTTGTAAATGACACTACAATGACTATAAATGAGTGAAAGAGTATAAGTTAATGAGGAAAGACAAATGCAATAGAAAGGCACACGGCTGAGCACAGGTGAGCGGCTTCACAAAGGTGACAGCAAACAAACAGAACTGACTCAGCAGGGGAGAGAAAGCCAAAACCTGAGTGTCAACAGAAGGGAAAAGGGCCATTAGCCAGCAGACTGGCCCCCACGGAGCCCTAAAACACTGATCTGGGACCCTCTCAAAGTGAAAAACATCTCAAAGGCCCTGTATTTTCTTGCAGTTGAAACCCACCACTGCACGTAAAATGGCTGTACTTCAGTTTCGTGCCTCTATCTTAAATACAAATTAACAGTCCAACCACCAGATATTTGAGGAAATATAGATGTGAATACAAACATGAAAGGAACTCCAAGTAAACAAAGACAATATAGACAGGTGAGAGTTCCAAAAATGGTCATTAATATCCTTAGAAGCTGAATAAACAGCAGGATGCTATTAAACAAAACACAGTCTAAGAAAGGAGAAAGAAGTGAAAAAAGCAATTTATTAGACAAGAAAGAGTTCTTAGAAATTCAAAATACAAATGCTGAAAAAAATTAAAATCAATAGAAAAGTTAGAAACTACACCAAGAGTATCTCCTAAGGACTAGAATAAAGAGACAAACTGATGGAAAACAGGAATAAATATTAAAATATCAGCATATCAATCTCAACTGTCAAGCACTTGACTAAAAGCAGTTTTTAGAAAGGAGGGGAAAAAATAAATTTCTTTCTAAAAATTACTGGAATATCCCAGAACTTTAGACATGAATCTCCACATTGAAAGTGCCCCCGGGTTAACTATAAAATAAATGAGCCCAACCAGAGAATCACAGTGAAATTTCAGAACGGGCAGAAAGCACCTAAGACTTTCCAAAGAGACACAGGTTGCACAGGAAGGCGTCAAATCCCAAACGTCCCGGAATGCCTCTCTCAGCAGCAGCTCTAGGAAGTCAGCAAACACGCCTCCCAAAGGCAGAGGACATACCCCTTCCAACCTAGAACTCTCTGCCCAGAATAACTATCAGTCAAGTGTGGAGACAAGCTGAAAGCATTTTCAGTCTTTCTGGGACTCAAAAAGTCACCTTCTGCACAATATTTTGGGCAAGCAACAAAATGGAGGATTGAGCAGAAACGAGGAATACGCGGATAGACAGACAAGGAACAGGATCCCAGGGAAGAACAAGGAAGTCTAGGGATGGCTGTGCCAGCACCTGGAGAGCAACCAGTCCAGAAGGAAACGGGGGAAAGGGACCAGGGAAGGATGTGGTGGGCTGGGGGTTACAACAAGCCGACAGCGTCACGCAGGAGCCTGGAAAAACCTGGGTGGAACACGTGGCAAAGCTCTGACAGCTTGGGGGAATCTGAAAATCAGGAGTTAGTCAGTTAGCACTGGTCATCCCAATTTG
Source organism: Raphicerus campestris (assembly GCA_006410735.1). Lineage (NCBI taxonomy): Eukaryota > Metazoa > Chordata > Mammalia > Artiodactyla > Bovidae > Raphicerus > Raphicerus campestris. The sequence goes on from SJYW01043964.1 coordinate 89,729, forward strand.
GTAGCTCAGCTGGTAAAGAATCCATCCACCTGCAGTGCAAGAAAGCCCGGTTCAATTCCTGGGTCAGGAAGATCCCCTGGAGAAAGGATAGCCTACCCACTCCAGTACTCTGGGGCTTCCTTGGTGGCTCAGCTGGTAAAGAATCTGCCTGCAATGCAGGAGATTTGGGTGTGATCCCCAGGTTGAGAAGATCCCCTGGAGAAGGGAAAGGCTACCCACCCCAGTATTCTGGCCTGGAGAACTCCGTGGATGGGGTAGTCATGGGGGCGCAAAGAGTTGCACACGAGTGGGCAGCTTTCACTTTCACTTTTAAACTCGAACGCAGGCTTCCCTGGTGGCTCCAGACGGTCAAGAATCTGCTGCAGTGTAGGAGACTCGGGTTCGATCCCTGGTTTGGGAAGATCCCCTGGAGGAGGACATGGCTGCCCACTCCAGCATTCTAATCTGGGGAATCCCATGGACAGAGGAGCCTGGCGGGCTACAGTCCATGTGGTCACAAACAGTCAGACACAACTGAGAGGCTAACACTTTCAAACTCTTAACATTTCAGATGGTTAATATATTTTCTACCATATCTTCCACTTACAAAAAACAAACAAAAACACAGCCTTAAAGATTACTGTTTTTAGATGACCAATTCAATACCACGCAAACTACCAATCATATTCTTTATACTCCCTATCGTGAATCGAGAAGTCGCTCAGTCGTGTCCGACTCTTTGCGACCCCATGGACTGCAGCCCACCAGGCTCCTCTGTCCACGGGATTTTCCAGGCAACAGTCCTGGAGTGGATTGCCATTTCCTTCTCCAGGGGATCTTCCCAACCCAGGGACTGAACCTGAGTCTCCCGCATTGTAGACAGACGCTTCACCGTCTGAGCCACCAGGGAAGGCCATACTCCCTATAATGCAAAGAAATAACGTTCATGAGGGATGGTCTGCCGAGACACATGGTAGTGCCTAGATACACTAGAATCTCTTTCATTTGTAGTGATTTCAGGGTCACATTTCAACTTTCAGTGAATCTATTCAAGGAACACACTGGTCCTGTTTTTTTTCCCCTGCTCTCAAGATCTTAAGATAAAGCAAGATGCACTGGTTTTAGCTGGTTTGCATAGCCACTTATTAATCCTCACATTGTCATTTCACCTTACTCACATAACGTGGAACCTTGTTTAAACCTCCTTCCTTAACCACTATAAAAATAAGATATGTAATAAATATCTCATAATTAAAAGTTATTGCCAAGTGAGAGAATCCTTTTTTGCCCTAGACCAAAATTTCTGTTTTTTCTCATCTTTACATTATTACTTGACATCGGTTATTTTCAACTTTCAATTTCCTTTCAAATTATGAAATGAACTGGAACCCAAATTTTCACTAAGAAGCTTATACAAGGGTTTCCCTGGTGGCTCAGCAGTAAAGAGTCCGCCTGCCAGTGCAGGAGACACAGGTTCAATCCCTGATCCAGGAGGACCCCACACGCCGCGGGACCAAGCCCGTGCGCCACAGCTGCGGAGCCTGTGCTCCGGAGCCCGGGAGCCACGAGGACTGAGCCCGAGCCCCACAGCAGCTACTGAAGCCCACGGCCCAAGAGCCAGGCTCCAGAGCAAGAGGCATCGCTCCAAGGAGAAGCTCTCACAGCACAGCTGGAGGGGAGTCCCCGCTCTCCGCAGCTGGAGCAAAGCCTGCGCAGCAATGCAGACCAGCGAAGCCAAATATAAACAAACGAAATTAGTTTAAAAGAAAGAAGCTTATACAAAATATATACATCTATTTATCTGTAAGATTACAGACCTGTTTTTGAAAATGAAACAAAATGAATAACTGATGAACAGTTTACTTAAAAAAATTTAACAGTGCTAGGTATTTGGCAGTTACTATTCTGTTTTATTATCTCCAAGAATATGTTCACTGAACTGCATCCTGATCCCAAGCTATGTTTGATCTCTCTATACAGGGCACAGTGGATTTTGTTCTCGTGTTGATCCAACATTTGACTCTGCTATATTCAGATCATTGCTGGACGGCAGGATGTTTTATAACCTCCTCTAACATGACTTCATCTATAAATCAGACTGTCATAATTTAAAAAGACTAGTGCAACAAGGTTTTCACCTATGGATACTTCCCACAGTCCTCCCTAAGGCTCCATCATGCTTAGTTATTTCATTCTGGACGTAAGAGTTACAAGTCAGGTCTATGTCCATCTAGAAGCAGAGAGCAGAATCTAAACATGAGCAACTCCTCTTATTTATTGGAACTACAGAAAATCCTGATAAAACTTCTTAGGTACTCACTATGTGTATAAAAATGCACTAGGTAGCTGACATGTGTTCTCTCACGTAATTCCTATAATAATGCCGTGATGTGTATCTGACTAAACTAGGGCAAGACAACCGCATTCAGGGCCACAAAGCTACCGAATAGCGAGCCTGAGATTAGCACCCCAACTGAGCAACAGATGCTCAAGGCTCTACAGTCAAGTCTCTCAGAAAATGTATCTGTTTATTTTATGTCCAGAGCCGTATCTTTCTTTCTGCCTTTTATATTTTATGCATATGTGCCAATTACCCAGCAGATATACATTTCGATTTGATTCTTTCACTTAACACATCAGTAATTCCTTCCAACTGTAGATTTTAGTACTGCTTGTTACATTCATCACTACAGATAAAAATTTCTGGAAAGAATATGGCCTGCAACATGGCACAAGATCTCTCCTCAGGCAACACGCATCTAGCAACATCTCAGTATATTTCCATCCATAAGAAGACTGGCAACTNCAAGTGAGAGAATCCTTTTTTGCCCTAGACCAAAATTTCTGTTTTTTCTCATCTTTACATTATTACTTGACATCGGTTATTTTCAACTTTCAATTTCCTTTCAAATTATGAAATGAACTGGAACCCAAATTTTCACTAAGAAGCTTATACAAGGGTTTCCCTGGTGGCTCAGCAGTAAAGAGTCCGCCTGCCAGTGCAGGAGACACAGGTTCAATCCCTGATCCAGGAGGACCCCACACGCCGCGGGACCAAGCCCGTGCGCCACAGCTGCGGAGCCTGTGCTCCGGAGCCCGGGAGCCACGAGGACTGAGCCCGAGCCCCACAGCAGCTACTGAAGCCCACGGCCCAAGAGCCAGGCTCCAGAGCAAGAGGCATCGCTCCAAGGAGAAGCTCTCACAGCACAGCTGGAGGGGAGTCCCCGCTCTCCGCAGCTGGAGCAAAGCCTGCGCAGCAATGCAGACCAGCGAAGCCAAATATAAACAAACGAAATTAGTTTAAAAGAAAGAAGCTTATACAAAATATATACATCTATTTATCTGTAAGATTACAGACCTGTTTTTGAAAATGAAACAAAATGAATAACTGATGAACAGTTTACTTAAAAAAATTTAACAGTGCTAGGTATTTGGCAGTTACTATTCTGTTTTATTATCTCCAAGAATATGTTCACTGAACTGCATCCTGATCCCAAGCTATGTTTGATCTCTCTATACAGGGCACAGTGGATTTTGTTCTCGTGTTGATCCAACATTTGACTCTGCTATATTCAGATCATTGCTGGACGGCAGGATGTTTTATAACCTCCTCTAACATGACTTCATCTATAAATCAGACTGTCATAATTTAAAAAGACTAGTGCAACAAGGTTTTCACCTATGGATACTTCCCACAGTCCTCCCTAAGGCTCCATCATGCTTAGTTATTTCATTCTGGACGTAAGAGTTACAAGTCAGGTCTATGTCCATCTAGAAGCAGAGAGCAGAATCTAAACATGAGCAACTCCTCTTATTTATTGGAACTACAGAAAATCCTGATAAAACTTCTTAGGTACTCACTATGTGTATAAAAATGCACTAGGTAGCTGACATGTGTTCTCTCACGTAATTCCTATAATAATGCCGTGATGTGTATCTGACTAAACTAGGGCAAGACAACCGCATTCAGGGCCACAAAGCTACCGAATAGCGAGCCTGAGATTAGCACCCCAACTGAGCAACAGATGCTCAAGGCTCTACAGTCAAGTCTCTCAGAAAATGTATCTGTTTATTTTATGTCCAGAGCCGTATCTTTCTTTCTGCCTTTTATATTTTATGCATATGTGCCAATTACCCAGCAGATATACATTTCGATTTGATTCTTTCACTTAACACATCAGTAATTCCTTCCAACTGTAGATTTTAGTACTGCTTGTTACATTCATCACTACAGATAAAAATTTCTGGAAAGAATATGGCCTGCAACATGGCACAAGATCTCTCCTCAGGCAACACGCATCTAGCAACATCTCAGTATATTTCCATCCATAAGAAGACTGGCAACTCGTAGCCATCGTCTAGCTCACATTCTCCTCTCTGTGTAATTCGTTCCTGAGAGATAATCAGCATTGTCTGATGCATCAATAAGCACCATCACCATAAAGAACTGAGTTTAGTTACACACCGTGTGTCCTCCGTGAACACGCAGTGCTTCTTAGTGATAACCAGCCGCTTTTAAGAGTACATATATTTTTTTTTTCATGAAAACATCACTTTTATCAAAGGAGACTACTTTGTAAGTCAATCAGTCATGCTCCTAGGATGTCAGGGAAGCAGGGATATTTTCTGCTGCAAATGAACAGTAGCATCTAGAGTGGAGGCTGCAGACTGGCTTCAAGCAGACATATCTAGCCCATGGTCATACTGTTGTTTGGGCAACGCACCGTGGCTGCTGAATTGAATAAGCCACCAACTTCTAAAACAGATAATTCACTGAAAAACCTACATTTCCTCTCTTACAAATCAAAAGAACTGGCAGTGCTGGTCAAACTTTTTTTTTTTTTTCACTTTTCAGCAAAAATCTAGAGTTGAGTAACAGTTTGTCTTTGGATGTGGTATGTGCCATTTCTTTAGATCACCCTAATTTCCTACTGTCAGCCAAACTTGCTTATCTCGTTTTAGTCCCCGACCTGTCTCTACAGGTAACTGAATTCGCCACCCCTGATACAGACAATTGGACAACGTGAAGTCCTGCTCACTTTATATGTGACGACAAAATGGTCCAGGGTACACCAAGGAGTCAGTAAGTCAAATATTTTAACAAGGTTCCACTGCACACTTTAAAAACAAAACTACTGGAGAAGGAAATGGCAACCCACTCCAGTATTCTTGCCTGGAGAATCCCATGGACAGAGGAGCCTGGTGGGCTACAGCCCATGGGGTCACAAAGAGTCGGACACGACTGAGCAACTTCACTTCACTTTAAATTACATAAGCTAGCCTTGCTCAGATAATAAATGTCAGTCCCATGTTTTTATTTTTGTGGTTTCTTAGATAATTTTCAAATATGTTCGAAGCAATTAATTTTTAACTCATGTATAAACTCCTAAACTAATTATCATTAAGTAGCCAAAATAAGTTTTCCCAAGGGTGTTCAAAATTTCTGACCACCAAACACAAACATCCCAGAAAGCTGTTTAAAATGTATTTAACATATAATGACTAGATAAAATATTTTACTTGAATTTTATAAAACTGAAAATGTCATTCTTTAGCAAAAGATTCCTGTGACTCTCATAGTCTTATAAATATACATAAATGTAAAACAGAGACATTAGGACCAAATCATTTTAAAACAGAAAACAGGAGGTTCTTCAAAGGTTATTTATAAGATTATTTCCTTTTCATGAAGACTTAAGGCCAGGGACAGATGTCTCAGGAAAACCACAAGTCCACCTAACAGCAAGGAGACTTCCCCCACACTTGGGCTCCCACTATCCTATTGAGCTGATAAAACTTTTACATCTGAAAGTCAAAGGTTAAATAAAGGAAAGGAAATGTTTTTTGTCAAGCAGTCAGGTAACTACTAACAGTCTCGGGGATCAGCAGGAACCTAACTCAGAGTAATCAAATAAAACTAAGGAAACTGCCTTTCCGCAGAAAAACGTCTAATGTCTAGAGGCTGTTTTTCTGTCTGGAAAATTGACACAAAATGTGTAAAATTGAAACATGCTGCTTCTGAAGGACTTGCCTCAAGGAAGAGTGTGAAAGCCTCTGAGTTTGGTGCGAGTCGGGGGCGGGGGCCTGTCTCCCTGAGGACGGCACTTCCTCCATTTTGAGCCCATGTCGGCAATTTTATAGTTGTAAAGTTATGTTAATTAAATTAGAGACAATATTATTTCTTGCATTTCTACTATAGTACTAAAGCAGTGCTAAATACAAACACTGGCACGATTTAAGTTAATACTATTTCAGGGTATCTGAAATTTTGTTAAAGCAGGACAAATATGCCACAGAAAAAGCTAAAGCACACAAAATTCAAAATGTTATTCACTTTTATATTAAATTAACCTGAATTCTCATATATTTTCTAAAAGGTGAATGAAGCATAGAGAAATTAAGTACACTCACTTCCAAATCTTAGAATAGCATCAAGCCAGTAGAAAAAGAAACCATGGTTTTGATAGCATGGTATACAGATTTCTAGTTTAGAATTACAACGTAAATTTAAATTACTTTCAAATCTTATAACAGCATCATTCATAATGCAAAGTAACTTTAAAGCATTATGTGCAAACTTTCTAGATCAGAACTCTAAGGATAGAGTCATTTCTATTAATTATGTATATAAATCACTTAGCAAAATGTCTGATTTATAGTAGACAAACAGTAAGTGATGCTGCTGTTAGTTTGCTATTATTAGTACTTTCGTGGCCATCTCTAACTTTGCTATTCAAGAAATCCAACACAGAGCTATTCTTGCTATCTTAAAGAAAATTCACTATCAATTTGTATTAAAAATCTTAAACATGCTTAAGTGTATTCCATTTTCATTATGACTACTCTTGAAGGACCTAAAATAATTTAAACTGTTAAATATCAACAAAAATTCAAGAGATACAAGTTTTCTTTTAACATTTAGATCATTAAAACATGAACTAAGACATTAGATGGTAAAATAAATGAATAGATTTTTATGAAGATATAGTTGATCACAAAAGTGAAAATTTCAAAGTATTTAACAGGATATCATAAAGACAACAGGAGAAATTATTNCAATTTTATAGTTGTAAAGTTATGTTAATTAAATTAGAGACAATATTATTTCTTGCATTTCTACTATAGTACTAAAGCAGTGCTAAATACAAACACTGGCACGATTTAAGTTAATACTATTTCAGGGTATCTGAAATTTTGTTAAAGCAGGACAAATATGCCACAGAAAAAGCTAAAGCACACAAAATTCAAAATGTTATTCACTTTTATATTAAATTAACCTGAATTCTCATATATTTTCTAAAAGGTGAATGAAGCATAGAGAAATTAAGTACACTCACTTCCAAATCTTAGAATAGCATCAAGCCAGTAGAAAAAGAAACCATGGTTTTGATAGCATGATATACAGATTTCTAGTTTAGAATTATAACGTAAATTTAAATTACTTTCAAATCTTATAACAGCATCATTCATAATGCAAAGTAACTTTAAAGCATTATGTGCAAACTTTCTAGATCAGAACTCTAAGGATAGAGTCATTTCTATTAATTATGTATATAAATCACTTAGCAAAATGTCTGATTTATAGTAGACAAACAGTAAGTGATGCTGCTGTTAGTTTGCTATTATTAGTACTTTCGTGGCCATCTCTAACTTTGCTATTCAAGAAATCCAACACAGAGCTATTCTTGCTATCTTAAAGAAAATTCACTATCAATTTGTATTAAAAATCTTAAACATGCTTAAGTGTATTCCATTTTCATTATGACTACTCTTGAAGGACCTAAAATAATTTAAACTGTTAAATATCAACAAAAATTCAAGAGATACAAGTTTTCTTTTAACATTTAGATCATTAAAACATGAACTAAGACATTAGATGGTAAAATAAATGAATAGATTTTTATGAAGATATAGTTGATCACAAAAGTGAAAATTTCAAAGTATTTAACAGGATATCATAAAGACAACAGGAGAAATTATTAATTTATGCTAAAGGATCTTCAATCACTGATAATGAAAATGACCTATAAATAATCAATTCATTATCTCACAATAGAATACCTAAAAATGTCATATGTTTCAATATAAACGCAATATTCTGCACAAAAGACAACTTCAAGAACAAGACACTAAAATTTTTCATGCCTGAAAGTCACACTATACTCCAGGTAAAGACATAAGTAACTGATTTTAAAAACTATAATCAGAAAGGATATCATCTTTGTGCTAAATCTCAACGTTTAAGAAAAGCCATATAAGTTTTTTCAGTTTATAAAGGCTTCTACATATATTCATTCCTTTTACCAGCGGTGAATGAACACCACAGTTTATCAGTTGCTAGCCAATAGAAAGATATACAAACAACTCTTCAATTATATCAGGAATTGATTTTGGTGGCAGTGAGTTGTAAAACAGATTCAAATATTACAGAGGAATGACATCAACAACTTACTCATAAATGGGTCAGCATAACAATATAATAGAGACATGGAGAACGTGTATGTGCACGCATGTGTGTGCGTGTGTGTGTGTGCGTACACACTGAAAGAGCAAGGCAGGGAGAGACAGCAGCAGCTTAACAACTGCGAATCTTGGGCACGCGCAGACAAGAGTTCACGGTACTATTCCTGAAACTTACCTACAAACCTAATTCTTTAATGAAAAGATTTAAAAATACATAGAGAAAAATCAGAAAGCTCATACAGCCTCGGTCTTTGTTAGAACAAACTTGTGTGGGGCAGAGGGTGACAGACTCAAGGTGAGAGACCACGTCCAAGTGTGGCTTTGGAACTTTCAGTATGAAACGAAAAGGTAAAAGAGATCTCCCCACCCACTTCCCACACCATCACTCCCAAACCCGCTGCCCCAACACGATGGGTTGCAAATTAGAAGAATCAGCCTACAGCTGAAGCATAACACATTTCTGGATAAAACATCAACCTTTCAACACAATTGCTCCAGATTAAAGAGCTGAGCCTAAAGACAGGAACAGGAGCATCCATGCTCTTCTACTCATAAAGCAGTTAAGTATTTGCTTCTGAATAAAGATCAGGAAAAACTCTTCAGCTCAAACACACATTCTGATAAATTTATAACTTAACCCTCAAAGAATGACAGGAATGTAGCTGAACAGTAAGTGAACAGAGCAGACATCGATATCATACGAACGTCCGTTTGTGATAATTATTCAACTGAACCTTATTTCTTTTCCTAGGAGCATTTCTAGAGTCTAGCTTGACCAGCATGTGTATTATAACCACAGTATACGACACACCTACATTTCTGAGTCATCAGGTCCTTCAGGACCTGCTCCCCTCAGCACCAGCAGCTCAGACTCAAGTCACAGAGACCTGCTCTCAACAGCCTCCCGGACGCCGGGCGATGACGGAGGTGAGAGGCTGGGCAGTGAGACAGACTCAGGACGCAGGAGACACCTGCTGCTCAGAGCCAGCTCAGGGCTGCTGGCTCAGCAACACCAGCGCCAGCGAGAGGAATGAGACACGTCAGCTTTATGCAAAATTTCACTAAAACGTGCAAGGTTAGAAACATCTTCTAAAATTTTTAAAACACCACGTGGCCAAAGAAAGCACCTCTGAACTACTTCTGCCCAGAAGCACCAGCCTGCAGTCTCTGTCTTAAACCACCAATTCACCTTCGAGAATCCAAGTCGTGGGTCAGTAATAGAAAAGAGAACGTGCTAATGTAACCTGACTTCCCGCGCGCTATTCAGTATGTGAAGCATGTGACCTGCTATTTTAAAAATTAACCCATAAAAAGTATTCTTTACAAGAGCCAATGCCAACACAACATTGTAAGTCAACTATACTTCAGTAAAATAATTATTTTAAAAGAAAGCCAATTCTATTCTCACTGGTAAATCTTTAAGCCTAACCGATGCTGTATACAGAGAGTAAACAAAATTATTTTTCAGCTTAGCTAGATTTAGAGAAAACAAAGAATATAAACAAGCACATTTTAAGCATCTCAAGCACATAGCAAGGCGCAACAGAGAGGCGCAGTCAATCCACCGTGGCCCCACGTGCACTTTTTCACGACAAACACTCACCTCAGGATGCATAAGCAGATCTTGCCTCCTGCGGTGAGTCGGCAGAACCCAAACCTCTGTTTGCTCTCAATGTCCGTCAGCACAAAGGCAAAGTGCTGTCCAACCTGATGCCGAGATGCTCTGAAATGCAGCAATGGCACAACACTTCAAGCCTCGTGTGAGAATCATCTTAAAGAAAACCCAGGGTCCGTTTCCAGCCAGTTGGTTCTCAGAGCTGGAGTGATATTTTAAAACTATATGAGCTGACCTACTCAATATATGCTAGTACATGCCTGGAGAATCATAAGCATATGCTAGTACATGGCTGGAGAATCATAAGGTGTCTTAACCGTAAGTTTTCAAGTGCTTCAAGTGTTAAAGTGTGTCTGACTCTGAGACCCCACAGACCGCAGCCCATCAGGCTCCTTTGTCCATGGGATTCTTCTGGCAAGAACACTGGAGTGGGTTGCCGTCTCCACCTCCAGGGAATCTTCCTGACCCAGGGATTGAGCTCAGGTCTCCTGCACTGCAGGCAGACTCTTCACCAGTGTTTGGTAAATTCCAGCAACACTAGTCATGGCACGCCAGGGGTGAGTGGCTCCAGCCTCTGCTCCAGAGTGCCCCGGGGCTGCCCACACAGCAGAGTGCGTCGTGCCCAGTCTACTGGCAACCCGACCAACTCTCCTGAATGGCTTCTTCTGCTGACATTCTTGCTCCATAAAGTCCTAACAAATTAGTATTGGCATTTCTTTTTAGCATTCTCTTCTAGAGCTACCTATATCCTGGTAATAAATTTCCAAGTACAAAATAAGAATGCAATTCCCATGACCAAAGCTTACTACAAAGAATTTTAGTTACTGTCGACCCTAGTGTCAGGTGGTCAGGATGTGTCAGGCCGCCATGGAAGGTGAGCGAATCGTGTGCAACGAAATAAGTTCCCTCCTCCTCCTGTACCAATACTGCAAATCGTTTTCAACTGTCAGGAAAGACTGCATTTCAAATGCTGAACGTCTAACAAACACACTTTTATGTGCAAGGTGGGTTTTTTTTTTTTCCAACAAGCTTCAAAAACAGCCTGTGGTGCCGAATGTGCCCTCTCGTGCCCAGTGCTCGCAATTTACTGCCATGGCCTTGCTTCCTTTATCTCATCTTTGCTATTGACTTGGAAACTGCAACTTAAGTGGACACGACTGATTCTCCACAAAAGAGCTATGCTTATTAGCATCAGTGAGTCCATCGTTCGAAAGGCTTTATCTTTAATGCTGTACAATTTTAGATTTTTACTCATCTTGACTTTTAGCAAAATATTTTCCTAAAATAAATTTTCTTTTAAAGTTGCCTTATAGCATACTCTTTTTAAAAAAAACTAGTATTGGGGTGTGAAAAATCACATGAAAAACAATAAATGATCTGTTTTATGCTCAAAGAGCTATATATGCTACCGCATTCCTGCCACAACCCAGGTAATACTCTATTCATTCAGTATTCGTTCAGTAAAATACAAACATAATGAGATTTTCAAAACTGCTAGGTAAGAGGGAGTCTGTGCAGCCCTTGGTAATATTGCACTATTTCTATAAAGCTATTTGTGGGAGACAACCAGCCATGAGTTTTACAATATCACACAGATGGTCTTTTCAATCAGGGTGAAGTGACATAGAAACCGGGACGTATACATCTAATTTTAAAAGACACAATTCTAAGGCTCTGATAAAGGACACGAATGTTCTTTTTCCTCCGAGTGCTTACAATATGTACCTGAAGAACAAAAGGAAGAAATGGAACCTTGAGACTAATCCCAACTGGCCACAGTGGAGAACAACAGAAGATATAGTGGTTTAGAAGCCTTCTCCATTTCAAATATTATTTGATTTTGAACCTCTTGTGTTTTTTGTTAGAGGCAGTGAGGAAAAGTACATTTCATTTCATAGACAAGACACAAGTAATAACTCTCCAGTGCCCACAAGGCGGGCTCCGGTTAACTTCAGCGATGGCTTCATACTGTACCTTTCAACGTCAAAGGGGAAGCAGAACTTTGGCACCGTCTGTAGTACTTCCTGTGAATGCAAATTTTAAAAAAGCTTTAGAATGTTTTTAAAGATGCAGTTAAAACTTCTTTTGAGACATTTTTAGGGGAAAAAAAGTTGTGTGTGTTTTTTTTAAAGAAAAATAGCAGAGGTTCCTAGATTAAAATAATTGATTATTAAAAAGGAATTAAGTGTGTGCTTCGGCAGATTGTGCTGACAATGCCTCGGAAGCCCCGGGAGGGAAAGGCCTGGCCTGAGGGCATTAACACCCCTCATGTCCCTGCTGGGACTCCCTTCAACAAGGCCATATGGATTTTACGAGAAGCACCACACCATATGGGTAAGCTGTGTCTGCTGCTACTGGTACCACAGGCTAGCCACGGGGACTTCTGACAGATCCTGGCTCAAAACATAAATGTTGTTTCAATTAAAATGCAGGCAGAGAAAAGGGAATGAGGTTGGCAGCAGAATGAATTACGGAGAGGTGTAACAACTCAACGTGCGCCATAGTAAAATCGTTTGGGGGAAAAAAGGATTTTCTATAGCTGAAGAAACACACTTATAACTTGAACTCTTGGTATATTCAACAGCAGTAACACTAATTTCACACTCTTAAAGAAATGTGCATGCAAAAACAAGCCTTTAAGGGTAAAACACGTAGCTTCTATTCTGTGCACTTTAAGAATTTCCTAGTATGAAAACAATGTTTTAAGCGTATTTTGTAAGCGTAGAAAATAATCTTACTGACTTTGAAATCTGAAGTGATTTCATAGTTAGTGTAAAATAATTTTAAAACCTTTTAGAAATCATACACATTAACAAGTGTAACAAAATGCACGTAACTGTCACATACTTGGTAAAAGATAGAAAAAGATCTGTATTGTTATAGAGGAGAAAACAGCTTAGAGTTAACTCCTATCATAAAGTTAAACTTCAGAATTGACGATACCATCATACAACTTTAAAGCCTAGTGATCTTACAAGACAAAGCAGAGATATATGATGATGTTTCATAGTAAAAAGAAAAAAGAGCCAATATCTTAATACAGTGTCATCTCTCCAAAAAAGATTACCTTGCCTATCACCTCTTTACCAATAAAATCTGTACTCCAAAAAATCATCAACATATGAATATTAAATTCTATATAGGCAAAAACACAGCATTGAGTGCTTTAAAGCAGAACTTCTCACATTCTTTTAATATGTAGACTGATATCAAGTATCAGTTAAAAATAAATCATTGTAATACTCCATTTGCTGTGTGATTCAGGGAGCTCAACCCCAGCTCCGTGACAACCTAGGGGGGTGGGAGGTGGGAGGGAGGTTCAAGGCGGAGGAGTCATGTCACNGTCTGCTGCTACTGGTACCACAGGCTAGCCACGGGGACTTCTGACAGATCCTGGCTCAAAACATAAATGTTGTTTCAATTAAAATGCAGGCAGAGAAAAGGGAATGAGGTTGGCAGCAGAATGAATTACGGAGAGGTGTAACAACTCAACGTGCGCCATAGTAAAATCGTTTGGGGGAAAAAAGGATTTTCTATAGCTGAAGAAACACACTTATAACTTGAACTCTTGGTATATTCAACAGCAGTAACACTAATTTCACACTCTTAAAGAAATGTGCATGCAAAAACAAGCCTTTAAGGGTAAAACACGTAGCTTCTATTCTGTGCACTTTAAGAATTTCCTAGTATGAAAACAATGTTTTAAGCGTATTTTGTAAGCGTAGAAAATAATCTTACTGACTTTGAAATCTGAAGTGATTTCATAGTTAGTGTAAAATAATTTTAAAACCTTTTAGAAATCATACACATTAACAAGTGTAACAAAATGCACGTAACTGTCACATACTTGGTAAAAGATAGAAAAAGATCTGTATTGTTATAGAGGAGAAAACAGCTTAGAGTTAACTCCTATCATAAAGTTAAACTTCAGAATTGACGATACCATCATACAACTTTAAAGCCTAGTGATATTACAAGACAAAGCAGAGATATATGATGATGTTTCATAGTAAAAAGAAAAAAGAGCCAATATCTTAATACAGTGTCATCTCTCCAAAAAAGATTACCTTGCCTATCACCTCTTTACCAATAAAATCTGTACTCCAAAAAATCATCAACATATGAATATTAAATTCTATATAGGCAAAAACACAGCATTGAGTGCTTTAAAGCAGAACTTCTCACATTCTTTTAATATGTAGACTGATATCAAGTATCAGTTAAAAATAAATCATTGTAATACTCCATTTGCTGTGTGATTCAGGGAGCTCAACCCCAGCTCCGTGACAACCTAGGGGGGTGGGAGGTGGGAGGGAGGTTCAAGGCGGAGGAGTCATGTCACGCCTAGAGCTGACTCACTGATGTGTGGCAGAGACCAACACGTGCTGTAAAGCAATTATTCTTCAATTAAAAATCAGTGGAAATGTTAAAAAAAATCATTGCAATTACCCCAACACCAAAACCTAAGAAAGATTCAAGAGCGTTATGAACATATATATATATTTGAAAGTATGAACACAAATGCCTTATTTAGGAAAAAACTGTTTCAATGTTTTATTCAATAGAATTGAGAGAGCTGCTAAACTCGAAATAATTCAAGTTAAATTGCAAGCAGGTCAGTACAAAAGAGGATAGTTCATCTGAGCATAGATAGACTTTATTTTGTGCTGCAAAAAGTGAAGCCTTCTCATATTTATAACAGCTGCCCCCCACCCAGGACCCAACCCGGCCGCTGCCGCAAAGCTGTTCGTATCATTTCTGTAACAATAAAGATATATGCTCAAAATCCATTGTCGCCTTCCAAATATACCCGAGTCAATAATATATTGCACATTGATTTTAAGACTCCAATGAAGAAGAATGTTTCCCGGTTAGCTGCTCAATAGTTCACACCCTCTCCCTGCCCCCCTCCCACAAGCAACACACACAGGCTTCTGCAAAGCAGCCTCGGCTCGCTCCCCAACTGGCAGGAGCAACCCTCAGGGGACAAGTCTTTAAACCTCCGAACTCTTTAAAATTCAACCAGCCAGCAGGTCTATAGACTAGTGTATAAACAGTATAGACAAAAAAATCCCCTCTCAGCTTATGTCAGTGACAAAGCAGCTCAGCAGTTGACTGCTCCTCCCCTGACAGTATAAGCCGGGCTTACACAGATCAATGGCCGCCGGTCCCACCTAGCTCCCAGGGCTCGGTTCTCCTCCTTAATTACAGGTGCTGTTCAAACCGAGGTTGGGAGAGAAAAGAGGGGGAGAGGGAGAGGGGGGGCAGGGATGGAATACACGCAAACAGCGTTTTGAACGCTTTTAACAATGATGTTAAGTGAAAACTGTACTTTTACACTGATTTAGAAGTGCTCATGAACTCTGATATTTCCACCACACAGTATTCTTGACATGACACATACATCCACACACATGCAAAGGCGTGCATGCACATGCGCGTGCACACACACACACACACACACACACACACAAACAACCCCACATTTCTGGATTGGTATCCACAGATTACGTGAAAGGTAATACTCTTCAAAAGTTACGTTTTCTCTATCCAGACAGGCTTTCGTTTTTATGAAATACCTGATTTCCTTAAGCTAGAAAATTATCTGGGCTCTCAAAATCCTCTTAATTCTCTAAAATACTTTTCTACAAAAAGAACACATTGACTAACATGTCAAATGTTAAAAACAGAACAAACAAAAAGAACGACACAGAATATGCAATTATGAACAGCAAAAAGGGGGGGGCAGTTATACATACACACGTGTGTGCTCAGCTACGTATACACGTGTGTGCTCAGCTACGTGTACACGTGTGTGCTCAGTTACATATACATGTGCGTTCAGTTCAGTTCAGTCACTCACTCGTGTCTGACTCTTTGCGACCCCGTGAACTGCAGCACGCGAGGCCTCCCTGTTCATCACCATCTCTCGGAGTTCACTCTCCCTCACGTCCATCGAGTCGGTGATGCCATCCAGCCATCTCGTCCTCGGTCGTCCCCTTCTCCTCCTGCCCCCAATCCTGTGTGTGCTCGTGTACTCAGTTGTGTCCGACTCTGCGACCCCATGGACTGTAGCCCATCAGGCTCCTCCGTCCGTGGAATTTTCCAGGCAAGAATTCTGGAGCAGGTTGCCATTTCCTCCTCCAGGGGATCTTCCCGACCCAGGGATCAAACCTGTGACACTTTCATCTCTTGCACTGACAAGCAGATTCTTTAACAGCACGCCTCCTGGGAAGCCCTACATGTATATGCAGATGCCCTAAAAACACCACATCCACTACACAGATGAGCTGACTGGACAATAAATGACTGAAACGTCTACACGGTGTCTTTTGGTCTTACAATCCTGCATCTGTATTTATAAGTATTATGATCAAATTGAGCCCGTAAGAAAGAAGAGGGTGAACGGCCTGTGTGAACAGGTCAATATGTGAACATACTGACTTTTTATCCATGTGATTACTGTTGAACAATCTAATTCATCAAATAAAAAGGAAGCAAGCCTTTAAGAATCTGCTTTTAAAGAAAAGCTCAAAGATGTAAAGGGTACCTCCTGATTAGAGTTCAGTAACTACAAAGGTCTCAGACTTTCCCTGACAAAACTCTAAGAGGCGATGAGATGCATCACTGTCAGGATCCATAACCGCTCTCCCTCCTCCTCACTGCTCCTGCCCCGGCTCTCCACTGAGAGGCTCTCCACTGAGATGTGGCTTCTGAGGTGCGTGCAGCCCTCTCTTCCATACTCGTGAATTACATCCACCCCAGCACCGTCTATACCCATGGATTCAACTGCAGCCTCCAAATTCCTTAGCCCCTGTTAGATACTTCTGTGAACTCCAGCACTACACGTCTAACTACTTCCTAGTACCTGTTTCTGAGTGTTCTGCCACCTCAAATTCAGAATGAATAAACTGAAGTCCTTCTTGTAGTTGTAAGGGCAGCACCATCCACCCCCGGTGCCCACACAAGCCCACGGTGGCTGTCCAGACCTCTCCCTCTCCCTAACCCCCGCTCCACACATAATCAACCATTAATCAAGTTCTGCTTACTCAGTTTCATTAAATGACCTTGCTCCAGAGGTTCCCACGCAAAGGCAGAAAGAATTAGAAGATAAGAACGTGGAAGAATCACTTGGGAGCATTTTTCAAAACACATCTGACTGCCTCCAGTAAGGGTCCTGACACTTTAACTTGAGTAGCACCTGTAACCCAGGGATGAGACGAACGGGACCAGACCAGGGCACTCCTGCACCCCAGCAGTCCTTCCCCTCTCACTGCAAGTGGCGAGGCGGACTTGTTCAGAGGCTGGCTCAGCATCCTCCTCAAGGGCTCAGGAGTCTTCCAGCCTTCTGCTCTGCTGTCCTGAGTCTGCGGCTTGGTCCTTGTCACCCCTACTCGTGGCCACAAAGTGGGCTGGCAGAGTTCAGCTGACCACATGCAGACTGCAGTATGCAGTCAAAGCTTCCTGGGAGGTGCTTTCTACCAGCGAGGAGACCCTTCCAGCTGCCTTTCCCATCCCACTCTACCACCTAGAAGGCGGCCACAGCCTCTCCTGGACTAACCTCGGGCAGGGCAACAGTCATCCACGCTCAGCCCAGCCTCAGACTGGTTACAGGAAAACTCAGAATCCACACCCATTCATTTTCCACTAGCCACTGAATGTGCAATTAATTATAAAGAAGGTTGAAGTATCATGTTTTCTTCCTTGAAACTCCTCCCCCAATTTTAACTAGATAAGAATTAAAGTTATGCCAGAGTTCTTGGGGAAAATGTAACACAATATTATGTAAAGTCAGTTTTCAATAATGCACAGTTATCTTCATTTGAACGACACTTTCAGAATCATTTTGTAACAAGGGGGCTCTACTTATCGATTTTAATCTAATTTTTCACAAAGGCCATATATTTCTCAAAAGATGCTTATATAACTGCATATTATCTCCCAAAATAAATGAGAAGTGTTCTAGGATATCATGTATTTGCTCAATCTATCTGTGCTTTACATGGGGGAAGAATGAACTTTTTTTTCCTTAAAAGAAACGTTCGCTGAGCTACTTGGTGACCGGCGGGCTGCAGAGCGCAGGACTGGGATTCCCAGACCACACCTGACCTGCTGCGGGCATCACAGCACCCGCAGGGGCTGCAGGATGCTCAGCTTCCAAGGAAACACAGCTGCACTAACAGAGGCCTTAGACCAGGAGGCACTTCATTAAAAGGCAGGCCTGCAATAACAGTAAACTACAGGCACAGCGTCTTCTCATCTGAAGTTTTCAAGCTGGACACTCTAAAGTGAAGAGTCAAGGAAGGACTGTCAGGGCTAACTGACATCACTGCGGGATTTCTCGACTTTTTTACTTTTCTGTACTATTTCTGTACAGCAAATACACTCTGCTGTAAAAAGAACTGTACTGTCGAAACACAGATTTTGAGGATTTTGGTTCTGTGTGTACCAGTCAGGTGACAAGGATCTCTGCAGTCGACATTCATTTAATCCAATGCCAGTGAGAAGGCCTAGGCTGAAAGCAAGGAGCATGATATTACCATCAATACACAGACTTAGCGATTAGACAGACGCTTAGGGCTTCCCTGGTGGCTCAGACGGTGAAGCGTCTGTCTACAA
The DNA here is from genome assembly GCA_006410735.1 of Raphicerus campestris. Classification (NCBI taxonomy): domain Eukaryota; kingdom Metazoa; phylum Chordata; class Mammalia; order Artiodactyla; family Bovidae; genus Raphicerus; species Raphicerus campestris. The sequence goes on from SJYW01043964.1 coordinate 108,405, forward strand.
TGAGGGAGACCTGGGTTCGATCCCTGGGTCGGGAAGATCCGCTGGACAAGGAAACGGCAATCCACTCCAGTACTATTGCCTGGAAAATCCCATGGACAGATGAGCCTGGTAAGTTACAGTCCATGGGGTCACAAAGAGTTGGACACGACTGAGCGACTTCACTTTCACTCTACTTGACAAATGAAAGGAATCATGTATTTCCCTCATTAATTTAAGATAAAGAATTTAAAAGGCATGAAAGGAAAGTATATATATATATATATATATGTATACATATATATATATATACATACATACATATATATATACACTACATACATATATATATATATAAGCAAATGGGTTTCAAAAGTTTTTTTCTCAAAAATTCTATTACCAACCTTCAGTTTCTTATTCCTAGATTAACACTAACTTTTAATTAATGATTTAAATAACAATTATCCACTTAGGAAAACCCTCTTTTTCCCCCTAATAGCCATATACCCTCCCCACTCCTTTCAGACTAACATATTTGCCCTTTGCTTCACTCTCCCTTAGTTTAACTAGTAACATCTAGATCAAAGGAGCTACCTATATAATAAGATAGAGCAATGCCTATAATACTTATTTGCACCACAGAAACTAAGGTACTTAAAAATGAATATCAAACTTCCATTTAAATCAACATCAGAATTAGGCAGAAAAATGTTTCAACTTTTAGAGAGAAACAAGCTTCACGCCCGTCAACTGATGTGCTCCCATGACCCCAGCCCACAGCTCAATGCGGAGGAGAGGAGACAAAAGGGGATTACCGATTTTCAGAGTGAAGACGAGATCCTAGAGACAGCCCCACACAGTGTGCAGGCACACGCCCACCGGTGGCAAAGCCCAGCGGTCAGTGCCTAGTGCTCCGGGGCCAGGGGTGATGTTCAGACCTGCCTGTGCCAGCCCCTGGCCACGCGCTGCAGTCAGCTGCTAGAAAATGGGCCAAAATTATCACCTATCTCGTAGGATTAAGTAAGCATCTTCTAGGGGATTTATATGAGGATTAAGTTAGAAATCCACGTCCAATGATTAGACAATGTCAGACACAGAAACCATCCCAGCCCAACAACTGTTAACTCTTTTATTAAAGAGCTAGTTGTTTTAACAGCTCAAGTGTCACATGAATTCAAATGAAGAAGATACTTACACAACAAATATTTACTGAATAACTGCAGCATTTGAAGTCCTGTGTCCAATAACCTATGCCAAAACATTAACAAACCAAGACATGAAATGATAAAAAATATATATATTATCCGGAGTAGTCTATCTGCCTCCCTGGAAGATGTTTAACACATTCAATTAACATAGGTGCCTGTGGATACAGACACAGCTTTGAACGTCCTCACCCACTTCTGCTGCATCACACACAATGGAAGCAGACGTGGCCAGAGCTGCGCAGTCTCACCCTGCACGGGGCGGGAGGGGCGTGTGCTTACACACGCTGGTCCACTCTGTGGCACAGCAGAGACTCACACATGCTGGAAAGCAACTCACCGCCCACTTGGAGAAGCCACGCTTGATGAGGCCAGCGTGCACGGGAGCTGCCTCAGGCTACCGTCCTGGCTACTTCTCCCAAGTAAAAATATCTCTGAAGAGTCATGCCAACGGACGCTTTTCACTTAAGTGGGGGTTTACTTAAAAAAAAAAAAAATTCCTCTTTCAAGTATTGATTTATCAATGCACCTGATAAGGACTAACTGCCAGTTATGCACACGGCGCTAAGCCAGCGCGGGGAGGGACATCCAGCTTCCTGCTCCACCAGGCCCCCGGCCGTCTCCTCTCTGGCCAGGCTCCCCTCTAGCCGTCCTGGCCAAGCCGCTGGCAAATGTGTCCTCAGATAAACACATCCTCTAGGCACCACTGCCCTCAGTAATGGGTTATGTTTTCCATTTTCTTTGAGTCAGTCTTTGTACGTACCCTAACCTTTACCTGGAATTCATGTTTTCCGTTTTGTACACTGCCAGACCCCCGATTCATAGTATTCCTCATCTTCTTCAGACCTGGACCATGTGCAGTCTTTGTCGTGACATTCATGTAAATATTTTCCATTCACTGGGTAAATCGCACACTGAAGAACGTATTTTGCTCTTAAGGATGACAAATGAGACGTGCTCTGTCCCAGGGAAGTAAATTACAGCTTTCTTTTTTTTTTTGAGCCTGCCTTGCACCTAGTTCAGAACTATGCCTGAACTGCTTGATATTCCCTAGATAGTGAATCTTGCGATAAAACCAAACGGATAAAGCCAAAGACAAATAATTTGTCTGATGCTCTAATAAACAACAGAACCTTTCATTTTAGAGCATAAATCAGGGACCCTACACTTTAGGTAGTTACTGTATTCAATACAGTACAGTAAGTACTAATCGTTTCGCTCGCTGTGCCTTGAAAGCCCCTAGAGGCTATACAGTCACCCAGCAGAAATGAGAATCACGGTGTCTTTTAAAAGTCTGGAAATATCGGAACTATCTATTTGAAGGCTTTATCTGACAGAACTAAAATATAATTACACAATTATGAAATAATGGACTGTTGAATGAAGATTACTGACGTAGATATAAAGTCTAAGAAGGGAAGGGAGCAGCATAGGATGAGATGGCTGGATGGCATCACCGACTCAACGGACACGAGTTTGGGTGAACTCCAGAATACGGTGGAGGACAAGGGAGCTTGCTGTGCTGCAGGCCGTGGGGTCGCCAAGAGTCAGGCACGACTTAGCAGCCGAACGACGACAGAAAGTCTAATCAGTGCTAAGTCACATTTACAAACTCAGTGTGAAACACATAAATAGTAATATGGTTNTTGCTGTGCTGCAGGCCGTGGGGTCGCCAAGAGTCAGGCACGACTTAGCAGCCGAACGACGACAGAAAGTCTAATCAGTGCTAAGTCACATTTACAAACTCAGTGTGAAAGACATAAATAGTAATATGGTTATGTATGTTTATATATATATATATGTATATTCATTTAGCAAATACTTAATGTGTGAAGAGCAATCAAAGATAATCACAATGTAACGTAACAAGAGCGCTGGTGGTAACAGTGAAAAACACCCAGCGAGTCTAGAAATCAGACCTGTAGAGCAAATCGCGGACGGGGGCTTCTGGAACGGAGTGGTCGAAGTCTCGAGGGAAGAGACTGTGTCTGAGCAGAGAACGAGAAGTTGACCAGAGGACCACTTGACGAGGGGGAGGTAGAGAGGTGGGCAGGGTGGTTTCCCTGTCACAAGCAAGACTATCACAGAAAGTTATCCAGCAGGGTCTGGAGGTGGAAGGAACACGCACAAAGTCTGAGTGGCTGAGAAGACAATGCGGCCTGAAGAATCGGTAGGGGACAGACAGGATCCCAAGGCCTTTAGACCAACTCAGTTCTGCTACTGCTGCTGCTAAGTCGCTTCAGTCATGTCCGACTCTGTGCGACCCCATAGATGGCAGCCCACCAGGCTCCCCCATCCCTAGGATTCTCCAGGCAAGAACACTGGAGTGGGCTGCCATTTCCTTCTCCAGTGCATGAAAGTGAAAAGTCAAAGGGAAGTCGCTCAGTCGTGTCNTTTTTTTAATGATTTACTTCTTGAAGTTCTAAATAGAAATGCTGTGAGCTATTATTTTGCAAACTTATTCTGCTCCACCCATTCTAGAACATCCACCTCGTGGGATAAAAATTTAGTTCACACTCCCTGCTGACGTAATCTTTGGCCTCTTGCTGAGATTATAAGAAAAGGTGCCAATTTTGGTCTTAGTTCTTATAACGCAGAAGTCTTTCTGTAAGAAATTCAACTGTGAACACTAGTTCTTTTCACACTGAGAAGGTCACCAAACAAGCCTCACCAAATAGCAATGAGTTTTGCTCATTCCTAGTCTAGTCCACTTTGGCATAAATGAACTTAAAGAGANAATTTTGGTCTTAGTTCTTATAACGCAGAAGTCTTTCTGTAAGAAATTCAACTGTGAACACTAGTTCTTTTCACACTGAGAAGGTCACCAAACAAGCCTCACCAAATAGCAATGAGTTTTGCTCATTCCTAGTCTAGTCCACTTTGGCATAAATGAACTTAAAGAGAAAACACAATTTCCTGAGTCTCTTGTAAGGATATTACTCAATAAACCAGAAACCACACACACACACACACACACACACAGTGGGGGGGGTGGCATTATTTGATAAATCTTCTCAGTCAAGGATTAATAATTCTCTTGAATAAATTATCTTATACCTTGTATTTATTCTTTACAATATATTATTGCATTGAAATGCATGGAAAAGAAGGAGTAAATATAAACAACAGGGATGACTTATTTGTAAAATCAGACTAAGATAAATTCTGTAAAGTAGAATTTGGTCAACTAAGAAGCAGACCTAAAATAGTTCTTTCTTCCTCTCACTGAAAATTTTCTTGTAAGTACAACGTACATTCAGCAAGTCTCTGTTGCTGCTTTTACTATCGACTCTTCTCAGCTTAAGTCACCAGTGACTGTTAATTGCTACATTTAATCGCTGTTCTCCCAGTCTTCACCGTATCGGCCTTGTGCAACGTGTGATACTGCATTCATTTAACACGTGCTTATTCAGCGTCTACCAGGCATGAGGCGTGTGGGATAGAGGGCTGCCAGGACCTGCCCCTTCCTTGACCGAGAAGCCGAGGTTCCTGCTCCCGCATGTCCTCCGCATACATCTGTGTCCACTTCACCCAGCGTGCTTCCTGTCTTTCCAGGCTGTTTCATGGTGCCTTCTCTGCTGGGGTTCCTGGGGTTCTGTCTGCCGCCCTGACCTCTCCCTGGGGAACAGAACCTCACTGTTACACGCCACAGATAAAGCCTGGATTCTCCAGCCAGAGGTGACGACCAGGACCCAGCTGAGCCACTCAACCGNTGCATACGTCTGTGTCCACTTCACCCAGCGTGCTTCCTGTCTTTCCAGGCTGTTTCATGGTGCCTTCTCTGCTGGGGTTCCCGGGGTTCTGTCTGCCGCCCTGACCTCTCCCTGGGGAACAGAACCTCACTGTTACATGCCACAGATAAAGCCTGGATTCTCCAGCCAGAGGTGATGACCAGGACCCAGCTGAGCCACTCAACCGCCGCATGAAGCCGATCACCATCCTCTCCCGCCCTCCAGCCAGAGGCATCCAGGCATGAGAAGGCACTCCTGCCGGTGGACCTGGCCCCTACACCAGAAACATCCTGCCCCCCGGACGGCGCCCACACGCCCTGTCCCGATGTTTTGAGCTCTTTCCCAGTCCAACTTTCTCCAAACTCTAGAATCAGGCAACAGCTTTTCTTTCATTGTATACAAACACATCAAAAACTAGTTACAATCACAAGGACCCTGTGTCTGCATTCCCCCAAAACGACCACTCAACTGCCTTGTTGTCCCTTTGGATCAAACGGGCTAAGGATAAAAATGAATGTTACTACCTAGTACTAGCTTATTCACCAGAAGGACGGACGCCAAAACCCCAATACTCTGGCCACCTGATGCAAAGAGCCGACTCATTAGAAAAGACCCTGAAGCTGGGAGAGGTTGAAGCCAAAAGGAGAAGAGGAAAGCAGAGATGAGATGGTTAGACAACAACACGGACTCCAGGAACATGACTCGGAGAGACGGTGAAGGACAGGGAAGCTTGGCATGCTGCAGCCCACGGGGCTGCAAAGAGCTGGACACGACTGAGCGACTGAGCAGCAGGAACAACCAAGACATGCCTCAGTGCACCCTCTGTCTAGAAAAACACACATGAATAAATCTGTAAGTGTGCATTTGAAGAGCTAAGCTACAAAAGTAACAAAAAATTCATATTTTAAATATAATATTTACCGCCACATTTAGTCAAAATACTTAATATATAACAATCATTCATTTTTACAATTAGGTCTATTTAAATTAGGCCAAACATTAGTCAAATGTTTTACTTTACTTGAAATATCTCTATGAAGTACCACACCTAACATTGCGTCTCTAAGATTTAAGAAGTCTAACATATGTAAAGTCTATTAAAATGCACATAATTTATCTCGCTCAAAATGAAAATATATCTAATAAATAATACCATTCATCTGGCCTCTTTTAGCTCCCCCTTAACATAAAAATGCATTCCTTTTCTCCAAAACACAGCAGCTGGGAATGAAAGGAAAGATTTCAAATGATCATTTTCACATCATATTCCATCGTCTTTTCTTCCGTCTTCCCGAGCCTTCCTTTGAGTCCCGCTCTTTTACAAGGGGTCTCTTTTTAGATCAATCCATATTTCCATAATCCACACTGCTGTTTCCTCCTCTTCTCCCCAGGGTGGACTAACCCCCACATCCAGAACTATGGCTTACAACTGTCATTAAGCCCTATAACAATAACAAGATAAGAAAAGAACGGGTGGCGATGAGGCTAGCTGGTACCATATGTTGATCAAGTTCAATGTTTTCAGCTAATAAGAGGATATTTTTTCATCTTCAAATTTTTCATTGTGAATTGCCTTTATATCTACTTATTCTCAATTGTATTTCAGGCTTAAATTTTAAACATTAGTAAACAACCTGGCAATATTACTTTAATAGCGCTTATCTATTAATAATGTAATAAGAGAGGAGGGAAAAACAGAAATAACCAAACAAAAAGGTAAGGTGGCAACTTACAGTTACTGATTCTTACAAACCACAAGTTTCACTCAAGTTACACCTATTCCTAAAAAAGAAATATCCCTGAAAGGCATTCTTATGGAGCATACAGTTATTATGATTATTTCAAAGTAACATATTCTGTGCAAATTAATATTCACTTAATGTCAATTTGAAAGATTTCAATTTCTTCAAGTAACATCTGAAAACATGCTACTCTTCCTTCGTTTCATAATTAACTAATCTTAACTTCTCTTTAAGCTAAAAGATAAAGAAAAATGTGAAATGCAACATTCTGGACTGGTAGAGAGATTTTCGTTCCCCTATACTTAAGTTTAACTTTTTCTCCNATCTGAAAACATGCTACTCTTCCTTCGTTTCATAATTAACTAATCTTAACTTCTCTTTAAGCTAAAAGATAAAGAAAAATGTGAAATGCAACATTCTGGACTGGTAGAGAGATTTTCGTTCCCCTATACTTAAATTTAACTTTTTCTCCTGATTTCAGAATTGCTTCGATTCATCAGCCTCTGTCACATTACCTTGAAAAAAAATATTTTTACCTCTTTCTCTCAAAGATTCAGAACTCTTACAAGAACTAAATTGCAAACTGACTTTTGTCAAATGTTTAAAGTTCCATAAAAAGTAAGTTCTTGTGAACTACATTTTATCTTTTTCACTCTGCATCATCTATTATTTGATTTCTATAGGGTGCAATGCCAGACATTCCAGGATTGGTCTAAATTGTGTGCAGAGTTACAATACAATAATTTCATGGCTATAANTAAAAAGTAAATTCTTGTGAACTACATTTTATCTTTTTCACTCTGCATCGTCTATTATTTGATTTCTATAGGGTGTGCAATGCCAGACCTTCCAGGATTGGTCTAAATTGTGTGCAGAGTTAGAATATAATAATTTCATGGCTATAAAAATAAGGGTAAAACCCTTCACCCTCCAACAGCTCATGAAAGTAACAACATTCAGCAAAAAAATAAGGTCATTTTTTTTTAGGGGCTTTCAAATGTTATTATCTAGAACGTATGCAAAAATATTCTTTTCAACAGGAGTTTGCCAGATTACATAGTTCTGTTTTCCAATAAATACCTCTGCTCTAAAGCAAAATTTCTAAAAATGTTTTTCCAAATTAGTTTCCCTGTTTGCAGTAACATTTTAAAATTTTAACAGGAGAAAATATAAGAATGCAGGTAAAATAAAAACATGACCACACGTGACCTTGAGCATTTACAAAAGAAACAAATCTTGCCTTTACGAAGAAAGAGAGAAAGGCAAAATGATGATGATCTTGGATTTACTTTTAAGCACCTTCCCACAAGCTTGCCAACTATGTTTTAATATGCTTCTGGTTTTTTTTTTTTTTTGACATGAGAATGTACAAAAAATGTATATAGTGTTATCTACAAGGCAATCTATAAAAAATGATTTATATTTTAGGGTTATCGAGACATATAGCTGGTAAAATGGACTATGAAACAAACAATACAGTCATGAGATGATTATAACCACCATTTCCCTGTGTTTAGGATTTAATTTCATTAAAAAGTTAAAAAATCAAGCTCAGAAATATATACCCATATACAAGGTACATATTCATAGGGATAGTGAAATAAAAATTAACCATCACACATCAAAAAGTGGCTTAAAACAATTCATTCTTCTTTTCCATTTGGAAAAACAATCAGTTCAGTTCAGTCGCTCAGTCACGTTCGACTCTTTGCGACCCCATGAATCGCAGCATGCCAGGCTTCTCTGTCCATCANGAGAGGAGGGAAAAACAGAAATAACCAAACAAAAAGGTAAGGTGGCAACTTACAGTTACTGATTCTTACAAACCACAAGTTTCACTCAAGTTACACCTATTCCTAAAAAAGAAATATCCCTGAAAGGCATTCTTATGGAGCATACAGTTATTATGATTATTTCAAAGTAACATATTCTGTGCAAATTAATATTCACTTAATGTCAATTTGAAAGATTTCAATTTCTTCAAGTAACATCTGAAAACATGCTACTCTTCCTTCGTTTCATAATTAACTAATCTTAACTTCTCTTTAAGCTAAAAGATAAAGAAAAATGTGAAATGCAACATTCTGGACTGGTAGAGAGATTTTCGTTCCCCTATACTTAAATTTAACTTTTTCTCCTGATTTCAGAATTGCTTCGATTCATCAGCCTCTGTCACATTACCTTGAAAAAAAATATTTTTACCTCTTTCTCTCAAATATTCAGAACTCTTACAAGAACTAAATTGCAAACTGACTTTTGTCAAATGTTTAAAGTTCCATAAAAAGTAAATTCTTGTGAACTACATTTTATCTTTTTCACTCTGCATCGTCTATTATTTGATTTCTATAGGGTGTGCAATGCCAGACCTTCCAGGATTGGTCTAAATTGTGTGCAGAGTTAGAATATAATAATTTCATGGCTATAAAAATAAGGGTAAAACCCTTCACCCTCCAACAGCTCATGAAAGTAACAACATTCAGCAAAAAAATAAGGTCATTTTTTTTTAGGGGCTTTCAAATGTTATTATCTAGAACGTATGCAAAAATATTCTTTTCAACAGGAGTTTGCCAGATTACATAGTTCTGTTTTCCAATAAATACCTCTGCTCTAAAGCAAAATTTCTAAAAATGTTTTTCCAAATTAGTTTCCCTGTTTGCAGTAACATTTTAAAATTTTAACAGGAGAAAATATAAGAATGTAGGTAAAATAAAAACATGACCACACGTGACCTTGAGCATTTACAAAAGAAACAAATCTTGCCTTTACGAAGAAAGAGAGAAAGGCAAAATGATGATGATCTTGGATTTACTTTTAAGCACCTTCCCACAAGCTTGCCAACTATGTTTTAATATGATTCTGGTTTTTTTTTTTTTTGACATGAGAATGTACAAAAAATGTATATAGTGTTATCTACAAGGCAATCTATAAAAAATGATTTATATTTTAGGGTTATCGAGATATATAGCTGATAAAATGGACTATGAAACAAACAATACAGTCATGAGATGATTATAACCACCATTTCCCTGTGTTTAGGATTTAATTTCATTAAAAAGTTAAAAAATCAAGCTCAGAAATATGTACCCATATACAAGGTACATATTCATAGGGATAGTGAAATAAAAATTAACCATCACACATCAAAAACTGGCTTAAAACAATTCATTCTTCTTTTCCATTTGGAAAAACAATCAGTTCAGTTCAGTCGCTCAGTCACGTTCGACTCTTTGCGACCCCATGAATCGCAGCATGCCAGGCTTCTCTGTCCATCACCAACTCCTGGAGTTCATAGTTGGTACAAAACGCAATTAAATATCTTCCTCTATGCCTGATATAATCGAATGGCAGTTTGAAACGACAGAATTAAATCCGAACAAGCAAAAAAAAGTCCAACTTTTAAAAATATCTGTAATTATTTAAATATTTATTTTGAAAGTATTTCGATTTAGTAAATTATTTCCAAATAATTTCAATTTTATGACCGATACAAGGAGCAAAATCATAAAACATCCAGTTATCAATTTACCTCAATTTCAAGTCATGAAAGACTTTATTTATTCTGACCAAATCACCTTATAGTTATCAAAAGAAATACTTTTTTGAAATGATAGGCATGTAAAAAATCTCTCTTAATAAAGAACAGGCACTCTTCCTAAAACACACAGACCAAGCACTGCATATTGTTGAACGTGAAAAGAAAACTGTATATGGTGCTGAGTATATTTGGTTAGGAATCAGCTAACTAGCTAGTTTGGAGAAGGTGATGGCTTCCCACTCCAGTACTGTTGCCTGGAAAATCCCATGGATGGAGGAGCCTGGTGGGCTGCAGTCCATGGGGTCGTTAAGAGTCTGGCACGACTGAGCGACTTCACTTTCACTTTTTACTTTCATGCATTGGAGAAGAAAATGGCAACCCACTCCAGTGTTATTGCCTGGAGAATCCCAGGGACGGGGAAGCCTGGTGGGCTACCGTCTAGGGGGTCGCACAGTCGGACACAACTGAAGCGACTTAGCAGCAGCAGCAGCTAGTTACCTACAACTACAAGAGACTTAGAAAGATGCAGCTGAAGGGTAAGATTTAAACTGTTCTTTCATCACGGTGTAATAGTTTCCCATGACTTTTCACTCAATTAAATTCAAAATGTTCACTCAGAATTATAATTCAAAGTGTTTCCAGTTTGAATTCTACCAAGTTTTCTTAATTAGTTTCTCCCAAGATTTGCTTAATTAGTGGTATTTATTATAATTAAAATTAATTATGTAATATGTGCACGTTTCTTGATGCATTTCCAATGCAGCGTGCTTATCACCTAGCATGGGAGCACATGTCAATATATATAGATTCTTAATTTTTTTAACCTTCAATAAATCAGAGAAGGAGAAGGAACACACGAGTCAGGTTCTCGTTGTGAACAGTGATGGGCCTACTAAACCCTTCCTCTGGGCCACATCTTTTCATTCGCAGCTTGATGAATCCCTATTTTATTTGTCGAAAACATCAGTCTGAAATCCTTCTAAATTTAATATCCCACACCCTTGTACAGCTATTCTGCTTAGTAGATGATCTTGCACCCATCTTTCTAAGAAGGTTAAAATAATCTATAATGAGTTTAGTCAACTTTCTTTGATTTATTCACCTAGTCATTCAGAATACCTTTATTCAAACCTTATTATGTATGAGCTTGCTAGATGAAGTGATTGAAGTATAAGGAGTTTCTGCCCCTTCTTCCTTCAAGAAACACCAATTATGGAGTAGGGGAGACAGACACACGCAAAAGAGAGAGAGAGAAAAAGAATGAATGAAAATATAAACACAAGAGGCTACAGAGAAGGCCAGACAACCCGCCCCTGCGATCGGCGTTCCTCCTTTCTGCACACCCCAGCATGGCCACGTCACACTCGAGGCTCTGACACCCNAAATATAAACACAAGAGGCTACAGAGAAGGCCAGACAACCCGCCCCTGCGATCGGCGTTCCTCCTTTCTGCACACCCCAGCACGGCCACGTCACACTCGGGGCTCTGACACCCCCTGACAGCCTGTTCTGTACTCCAACACACGCAATACACTGTGACTAACTAACCTGTCTCCCCGACGGGACCAGGAGGGCCTCTGAGCCGGCAGCTTCCTGGACTTACCTTTATTTATCTCACAACAGAAAAAAATAATGCACAGTGTGTGTTCAGGCAGCGTTTGCCATCTTGCCATCTCTGCTTAGTCTCGCTATAGAAATTAGTTCTAGCTACTATCTTCGATCTTTCTTTTTCAGGTGGCTTCTGGCTATCCTATTTATAGAAACATGGTCTTCCCTCCTCAAGCCTTTTAATCCTAGAAAATAAAAGTACACTGAATACTGCCACCAGCAGCAAAATCAGTCTAAACTCACTACACTTCCCCTTCCTCGCTAACCACTCCCCTCCTCAGCTTGTGTAAATGTACGGTCAGCTTATGTAAATGTGCGGCATCTTCCTTCCCAGGACTTCCACATTTCATTGGCCGTAATTCTCATGATACATATTACACCTGGGTTTCTGTTGCAGCATGCATGCTAAGTGACTTCAGTCGTGTCTGAGTCTTTGTGACACCATGGACTGTGGCCCACCAGGCTCCTACGACCATGGGATGGCAAGAGTATAGGAGTGGGTTTCCATTTCCTCCTTGAAGAGATCTTCCCCACCCAGAGATCGAACCTGTGTTTCCTCCATGACAGGCAGCCTGTTTATCCGCAGAGCCGTCGAGGAAGCCCACGTGTAATACAAATTATGCATGTGTGCATGCTAAGTCGCTTCCGTCGCGTGCATGCTAAGTCGTTTCAGTTGCGTCCATGCTAGGTCACTTCAGTCGCATGCATGCTTAGTCGCTTCCNCAAGGTCTCTACTGAAAACTCTGATAGTACTTTCACGAGAAAAATATTCTTTTCTTGTTTTTAAAACTCTGTGACTTTGATTTCAGACCATTTTATTATTACATGTCTTAGAGAAGACCATCTCAGCTTGAAATGTTTGGGTGACCTATTAACCTCAAGAACAGGATGCCCAGCTCTCTCCCCAGGTTAGGAAAGTTTTTAGCCACTCTCTCTCTAAATATGCTTCCTATTCCCCTTCCCTCTCTTCTCCTGCTGGGACTCCAGTGGCACAGGACGGGTTGCCTTAATGATTTCTCCTAAGACCCACAGGCTTCCCGCATTCTTTTTCAGTTTTCTTTTCTCTCCTCTAAGTGGTTAATTTCAAATGCTCTGTCTTCACGCTCACAGACCGCTCTGCCTGTTCTAATCTGCCAAAGCTCTCTATTAGACCCTTCAGTTCCGTCACGGTGCCCCTCAGCTCCACAGTTTGTTCAGTCTGTCCTTTCTATAGCGGTTGTACTTCATTTCGTTCTTGTGCTGTTTTCCTGATATAACTGAATCGTTTTCCTGTGTTTTCTTATAGCTACCTAAGCGTTGTTAACACAATCATTTTTAATTCATTGTCAGGCGATTCCCTGGAACTCCACTTCTCGGCAGTCAGCTACTGAAGGTCCACTGCACTCGTCTCGTGGAGTCATGCCTCCCTGATCCCTCCTGATCCCTGTAGCCTAGCACTGGAGTCTGGATACTGAAACAGCAGCTATTACTTCCAGACGCTGCAGACGGACTTGTGTAAGGGAAACTTTCCTCTGCAGGTGGAGGCNTCCCTGATCCCTCCTGATCCCTGTAGCCTAGCACTGGAGTCTGGATACTGAAACAGCAGCTATTACTTCCAGACGCTGCAGACGGACTTGTGTAAGGGAAACTTTCCTCTGCAGGTGGAGGCATGCTGCAGTGCGCTGTGAGTCTGTGCCCAGTGGTGCAGGAGACGGGGTGGCTCCTTGGCTCAGGCCACTGGGGTCAACAGCACCTACGATCACGTGGTCCTTGGGAGGTACTGCAGGGGATCCACTGAGGCTGCCAAGGGCTGTGAGGGTCCTCAACCCTGCCTCCGGTCCAGCAGCTAGAAACCAGGATCAGCAGCAGCAGTAGCTGGTGAAGTGGGATGCCCTCGGCTACTGGCCTATGTCATGAGCAGAGGGTGATGAAGGCTGGTAATCAGGGTCCCACCTCCCACACAGGTGCAGGGCTGGAGGGGCCAGCTGCAGTCAGCCCAGGGGGTCAAGGGAGACCCAGGACTGGGGAGGCCCCGAGCCAGGCCCACGGCAAACCAAGGGGCCCCTGCTAGTGCACCTTCTCATGACTGCCTTCTTCCCTCGGGAGCGTGCAGAACAGTGCAGGCGGTGGCAAGCGTCAGATCAGGACATGCGAGCGCAGAGCCGGAGGAGCCAGCCCTGGGTGCTCACAGAGCAGCGGGGGCTCAGCCATGGGGTCAGGCTGGTGTCCTGCCCTTGCAAAGCTGCAGCCCTGGGCTGACTACCCTGCAGGTCCCGGACTCCAGCAGGAGAGGCTGGGAGGAGAGGAGCTGGCCAAACGGGAGGGACTCAGGTGGCTGGTGTCAGCGAACACAAAAATCTGTGGGGTGGAAGCGAGTGAAATCTGCAGGGGCTCCGTACCAGCTGGGGTCACCTGCAGAGCAGGTCACGGGGCCTGCAGCTGCCCCTGCCACATGGCAACTACACGTGGCCAGCCCTCCTTCCTCATTCCCAGCCGTCTCTGCGACTCGAGGTGCTCCGTCGTGTCTGACTCGGCAAACTGTGGACTGCAGCCCGCCAGGCTCCTCTGTCCATGGGATTTTCCTGGCAAGAATCCTGGAGTGGGTTGCCATTTCCTTCTCCAGGGGATCTTCCCAATCCAGGGATCAAATCTGGGTCTCCTGCACTGCAGGCGGGCTCTTTACCATCTGAGCAATGAGGGAAGCCAGCTGCCTCTGGAATTCTCGGCTTTTGCCAGTCTCTGGGTAGCTGAAATGGAAGCAGGACCTGCGTGTGGTGCTCCAGAAGCCTGGAGAGTCTGGTCACAATTCCACTGCTCTTTCCCTCCGAGGGGACTCCTCGCTGCAAAGTCCCTTCTGGGTACCGAGCAAGGCTGGCCTGGGGGAAGGGGTGACTTTCGGTAAATGAAGCTGCTCTTCCTTCCCCACTGTGCTTATTCTCAATTCTGTTTCACTGTGTTGCTCAAGTTATCAAGTGGCATCCAGAGTTCTCAGAGCTGTTTCNCCCTGGGTGCTCACAGAGCAGCGGGGGCTCAGCCATGGGGTCAGGCTGGTGTCCTGCCCTTGCAAAGCTGCAGCCCTGGGCTGACTACCCTGCAGGTCCTGGACTCCAGCAGGAGAGGCTGGGAGGAGAGGAGCTGGCCAAATGGGAGGGACTCAGGTGGCTGGTGTCGGCGAACACAAAAATCTGTGGGGTGGAAGCCAGTGAAATCTGCAGGGGCTCCGTACCAGCTGGGGTCACCTGCAGAGCAGGTCACGGGGCCTGCAGCTGCCCCTGCCACATGGCAACTACACGTGGCCAGCCCTCCTTCCTCATTCCCAGCCGTCTCTGCGAGTCGAGGTGCTCCGTCGTGTCTGACTCGGCAAACTGTGGACTGCAGCCCGCCAGGCTCCTCTGTCCATGGGATTTTCCTGGCAAGAATCCTGGGTGGGTTGCCATTTCCTTCTCCAGGGGATCTTCCCAATCCAGGGATCAAATCTGGGTCTCCTGCACTGCAGGCGGGCTCTTTACCATCTGAGCAATGAGGGAAGCCAGCTGCCTCTGGAATTCTCGGCTTTTGCCAGTCTCTGGGTGGCTGAAATGGAAGCAGGACCTGCGTGTGGTGCTCCAGAAGCCTGGAGAGTCTGGTCACAATTCCACTGCTCTTTCCCTCCGAGGGGACTCCTCGCTGCAAAGTCCCTTCTGGGTACCGAGCAAGGCTGGCCTGGGGGAAGGGGTGACTTTCGGTAAATGAAGCTGCTCTTCCTTCCCCACTGTGCTTATTCTCAATTCTGTTTCACTGTGTTGCTCAAGTTATCAAGTGGCATCCAGAGTTCTCAGAGCTGTTTCTGTTTGTGAAGAGCTGTCTAATTATTTATATGTTGCTGGGGGGAGGGGATGGAGGCTGAGACCTCCTGCTCCACCAGCATGCCGACGTCACACCCCTAAAATGATAGTTTTCACTACATCTGTCAAAATAGCTTGCAAAGTCATTAATTACTACAATTTAATACCCAAAAGAAAGTGTTTCAAAAGCAACTCACTCCCTCATTTAGGGCCACAGATAACCCCGGTGAAGCCAGAGGTCCAGAAAACCACTAGCCTACATCTCAGAAGAACACGGATTAACAGCACCAGTAGACATACATCACTCATGCCAACAAGATTTTCATAAAACTCTCTAACAATCCACCAAAAAAATACACTATCATAGACTGTGTAAGATTACACACGGCAATAGGACCACCAACAGCAGGAAAAGGAGAACCAAACTCATGCTGAAAAAAAATGTTGACTTCATGCAACATCTTAAGAAAGCATATAGTCAGGTATTTGTGCAAATTAAAGTTAACATACAGATGTTCATTTAAAATTCCAGCATCTCCTTAAAAGCCCGGCTAAGTAGTTCCTAAACTTCAGTGGGTAACAAAAACGCCTAGAGAGCTCGTTAAAACACAAACCCCTGGGGGCCAGTTACAGAACTTCTGAGTCTGGCGGTCGAGGGCAGGTCTGAGAGCTGCGTTTCTAACCAGATCCCCGGCAACGCCGCTGCTGCTCGTCTGAGGACCACGCTTTGAGAACCAAGAGCACAGACAGCACATCCCTCGCTGGGGAGCGTGACCAAGCACGTGACAGCACTTCGTATTTGTCGGCGAAAAACATTCTTTTAAATGAGCCAAGGAATAATTCAGAATTCTCTTTATTACATACACATTTTATCTGGCAACGGGTGTATCTTCAGAGGGCTAGCAAGAAACAACCCAGACAGTGATAGCGGGAAGTAATTTTGACAGGAAAAATGTTACCAAGACGTTTTTTAAATACCTCAACGTAAATAGTTACTATCAAAATGGTAGTTCTGGTTCTATACAACAACGGAAATAATTTTATTTTGAAATTATGACATTGGGACTGTATGATTTAAAGGAACAATGGTGACGAATTATGGCTACATAAAGATATACTGTCCATCATTTTCTCTATCTCTGTATGCCATATACAATCGTCCATATCTAAATAAGGTATAAATCTTCTTTGAATGAAATAATACCATCTGCATTAACATGGACGGACCGAGGGCCATCCTGCAGGAAGAAATGGGACCCATTCCAGTATTCCTGCCTGGAAAATCCCATGGACAGAGCAGCCTGGTGGGCTACCATCCGTGGGGTTGCAGAGCCAGACACGATTTACTGACTAAACAAGAGGTTATCATAATAAGTTAAATAAGTCAGACACAGACAACCACCACATGATATCGCAAACATGTGGAGTCTAAAATATGGCACATGTGAACTGATCTACGGAACAGACTCACAGACACAGAGAAGAGACTGGTGTTTGCCAAGAAGGAGGGGGCGTGGGGGACGGGTGGACTGGGTGTTTAGGACTGGCAGATGTAATGTAAACTAGTATGCATAAGGCGGATAAACAACAAGACCCAACTGTACAGCACAGGGAACTATATCCCGTGATAAATCACAACGGAAAAGAATATATATATATATATGTATAACTGAATCACTTGGCTGTACAGCAGACAGAAATTAACACAACACTGTAAATCAATTCTACTTCAATTAATTTTTTTTTTTCAAAGATATACATCTTGGGACTTCCCAGGTGGTCCAACAGTTAGGAATCCGCCTGCCAGTGCAGGGGAAATGAGTTCAGTCCCTGGTCCGGGAAGATTCCACACGCCACCGGGCAACGAAGCCGATCTGCTACAAATATGAACTACCGAATCCCATGAGTCCTAGAACCTGTGCTTCACAACGAGAGAGGCCGCCGCAATGAGACGCCTGCACACGCCATCGGAAGGGTGGACCTTGCTCGCTGCAACTAGAGAAAGCCGGCAGAAAACAAGCAGGAATGATGACTCAGCACAGCCAAAGGAAACAGACAAACCCTTAAAAAAAAAGACACGTCTTTTCGTATCTTACCACCTAACAGGTCTATGAGAAAGTATTATTTTTCTGTGTTTTCTTATAAATGCTGATATCTGTGAAGGTAAAAAATAATGTAAGGCCTCTGTTATTTTTCCTTTGGAAATTAAAAAAAAATCATTTTTTATGGATAGAATCATCGAGCTTTCTGAATAAGAGAAAAGATTAAAGATGCTTTTTACAGAGAATACTTCGGAGGTTATATTGTCTCAAGTTTGGATCGAGTACCTACTGAAGCCAAAACCAGAACCCAGATATTCGTGTTTCAAATACACATCCTTTCTAAAATTCTCTGTCGCACATAAAAGCACACTACAAAAAAGCCCAATATATTCTACTCCACTGACCTTTGACTTTATTGCTCACTAAGTGGACAGTAGTTCAAGGACTATTCACAAGTTTAGAATGCTCCCTTATGGTCTACAGGAAAATGAATATTTTTAGCACACTGAATATTTAAACATTTTTGTAAAATAATGACCTAAACCCTACAGACTTTCTCTGAACAATATTTGGAAAAATGTATGTGAAGAAACCTAAAATAGACGATTAATACAGATTCAAATCAGCATCTTCTCATCCTAGAACTAAAATAATTCTTCACTTACTCACTCTGAGTTTGACTTACATATACAAAAAACGTGAAGAAAAGTGAATTATTCCAAGATGTCTTATTTCACAACCAGTTATAAAAACAGCAGAGATCATACTTCTACTTATTGCTGTACACAATGTGCATACTGAAAATTAAAAGCACAAAATCCTGGAAATTTGTCAGTTTGCTGAACCTCTTTAAAATGTATATAAGCAATGGTGTAGAAACATCTAAATTCGTAACGATCCCATTCTGATTATCTTCATCCTGAAGAATCATCTGGATAACTAAACAGCTACTACTATGAAATGATTTTGGTGCTTCTGAAACACAAACCATAGATGCAATTTAATGAAGAATTCATGCCTTTATGAATGTTTCTTCCCAGAATGATCTAAAATTAGCATCACAACTCAAAGCAACAAAGCTCTTTCTGCTCATATATAAGCAAATTCTAGTTAAAGTAATGAAGACGGAACTTCAAAGAACTTTAAGAAAATAAAATCCATAGCAGCTTAGATATATCATTTTGCTACTTCTAGTCCTTTTAAACAAGACCTATTATAATAAAATGAAAACCCTCATCAATCACCTGATAAGAGTAATTCCAAACTTAACCAAACAGGGCTAATGGGTGAGAATTGAATTGGAAACACCTTGACAAAGAAAGCAATTTCTTTTCTTCGCACTCCTCTAAAGCTGTGGGTGATCATGGTAATCGAACCATCAACAGTGAGGGCCATCTGTCCTGAGGGCCCTTCAGGAGAGTTTTTAAAAATCAACAACGGAACAAAAAAGGAAAGAAATGCTGTACCACAGATGTTCAATCCTGATTAATCTATGACAAGGAACTTACAGCTGAGAATCAATGTTTTGACGTTTTTCAGATACCAATCATTAAGAGCCAACACGAAAGCTTTCTATGAGAACGCAGGGGAAAGGTAACAGACGGCTTACAGAAGGGTGACCTTTCACAGGGAACCTGAAACACCTTCCAGCCAGCCGAGATGTCCGCCATGTCCTAAAGCAACAGCTCCTATTATAATCCCCTCAAAGAGAAGAGCAGACAGGAGGCCAGGCTTTAGGCTAGCCCTCAGACGAGCATCTCGAGACTGCCGCTCTTCATACATTCTTTGGATAAGTACACGATTAAGCACAAAGAAGATGTTTATATTCACATGTTTATGATTCAACTCTTTGAACTAAAAACAGATTTTTAAGAAACTGTGTTAACATGGCAACTCAGAAATGTAAAATTAATTGACCCTCATAAAGCAGTTTTATTTATAACATTTAAAATAATTTTCACAGTACACCAATAAATAATTTCCAGTACAAGAGTAAACTAAGTCAAAAGCTTTTCCTGTCTGAAATATAGTTTGAAATACAGTAGACTGCCAGCATTCTTGTATATAATACAGTTTGGGCCATTTGGGAATAAGCCCAAGTCAATGAATAAAACATAATAACTCTTAAAATGACTCAGAATTCACTACACTGAAAATCTGTGTGAGGTTTTATTAAGCATAACTACAAAAACATTTAAAAATTAATTTTAAAATGAAAAATACAACTATAAAACAAGATATTAAAGAACCAAATAAAACCACGCATCTCAGGTTTTGTTTTTTTTTTTTCAAAATACTTTCAAGTCAAAATCAAACTAAGTGTAAAAGAAATGTTAATTAAAGGCTCAAATACATGAATTCACTGAGCCTTACTGTACGTGCAATAGTAACTCCTAACTATCATCCTCACGCACCGCAGAAACACAGCACAGAGGCAAGCGTGTCTGCACTCCAGAAGGAGAAACACTCAACCCACGTCCTGCCTATGATGGGTGTGCAATCTGAATTTACTATGTGTGTGTGCTAAGTCACTCGTGTCCAACTCTTTGTGACCACACAAACTGTAGCCCACGAGGCTCCTCTGTCCATGGGATTCTCAAGGCAAGGATACTGGAGTGGGTTGTCATGCCCTCCTCCAGGGGATCTTCCCAACCCAGGGATGGAACCCCCGTTTCTGATGTCTCCTACACTGGCAGGTTCTTTATAGCACCACCTGGGAAGAAATCCGCTGGAAACAAACGAGAAAATCAGAAAACCTCCCCGTAGATGGCAAAAGATACTAAAATTATCTGAAACAACAAACACAAATAAGGATTTTTTTTATAACAAAAAATAAGAGAATTCAAAACATGAGCAAACTAGATTCATTCTTTCATTAAAAAAGGCAAATTTTGAAAACAATCAAAACTTGTAAGGACTGAAAAACATGTGTGTGTGTCTGTGTGTGCGTGCCCAGCCGTGTCTGACTCTCTGCGACCTCATGAACTGTAGCCAGGCTCCTCTGTCCATGAGATTTTCTAGACAAGAGTACTGGAGTGGGTTGCCATTTCCTCCTCCAGGGGGTCTTCCCGACCCAGGGAGCGGACCTGTGTCTCATGTCTCCTGCACTGGCAGGCGTATTCTTTACCATTGAGCCTCCTGGGACACCATTAATGAAAAATATGTAATATGAAATTATAAGTTCAATAAATGAAATAAACAGATCATATACAACTGAAGGGAAAAACAGTGAATCAGACATAAAATGATATTAAATAAATGAGGTAGAGAGAAATCCCCCAAAATGAGAAATATAAAGAAGGTTAAGAAAAATGGAGACTAGAATAATATATATAAGTCTATTTCAAGTTCTAAAAGTCAGGTCTAACAGACTGGGGTGTATAAAACAAGGGAAGGATGGAGATAATGTTAGAAGAAATAGTGACTGGGTTCTCCGAAAGCAGTGAATGATGTAAATCCTCAGAATTAGAAATCACAGCAAACCAAAAGAATATCTCAAGAAAGGCATATTTGGGGGCACTGTAATGAAACTACAGAGTACAAAAGGATCACCCATATTTAAAAGCACCCTAGAGGAAAAGAGCTAACTAAATCTCTAAATATACATTTATTGTACCTGTAATAAAAGTATGCATTATATATAATAATTACATCTATGGCAGACTTCCCAAAGACAGCAATAGAAGCCAGAGGACAGTAGAATGATACATTTGAAACTTTTGAAAAAGTATGTTTGTCCTTTGAGAGCTGCATAAAGAGGAATGTGGGTAAAGCAAAGATAAAACTGTCTGAAGAGAGATTTACCAAATAGGGACGCTTGCTAAAGAACTTATAAAGACTGCAGCAGCATCAGGGGGAAAAAGTTAATTCTCCAAAGGACAAGTATGAAATGCAAGAAACAGTATATTTCTTGTACTCCAGCTATATATACACAGCTATATATATTGAATCACTGTTTGCGACTAATGAAGTCCTGGAAATTATATATAAGCCCACTAGTGCAGAAATGATTGTAGCATTATTATTCTATGAAATGTTTTGGCACCTTGAAAAAGACTAAAGCCTTGAGAAACATTGTATTTGTTCATATAAGGGGGGAAAAAAGTCTCTGAAACACAGTGTTAATGAAAACAAGGAGACCAGATGAGGCTGGGAAGAGAAGGAGAAGCAAGCAAAACAGGAGGGTCTTAGCAGTCATCCCAAGGAGCCAGGCCTGCCCTCTGGAAAAGGCGCACGCTTGGGAGTTTGAGTGGAGGAGTGGCAAGTCCTGGCACGCTTAACAGGGTCATCTGGCTGCTGAACTTTCAGCATAAACTCAAAGACCACAAAATAACAAAGCCAGTTAAAACAATCCTGAAACACAAAGTGAACCAACCCCCTGGGGAAACAACTTGGCTCTTATAAATCGTCTAAGAACTCAGATCTTATTATACTACTAATAATGGACACCTACATTTTTCATTAAACCCCTGGGACTGGGATTCAGACACATATGGACGATTTGTGGTAAAATAAAGGGAAAAGGGACAGATAAGATAAAACTTACACGATGACCCACTCTCCTGAGACAAGAACACAGTACAGGGCCTAACAGTCAGAGGGAAGTTCTCCCGACAGATTACAGCAGACACCAGACGCCCGTGGCCTGATCGCGGGGTGGTGAGAACCCAGAAGCTCCAGCTCCGAAGAACTCCTTCAGCACAAACAGTCAGGGGCTACTGAGGTCCTGGCAGGGAGGTGACAGGGAAGATGCCACAAGCTGTGATGGACGTCATCACAAGGGGAGGTCCAGGCATCAGGAGCAGCCTGGGTGAGGCCGAGGGACATCACGGGGAGCACCACCCCAGCAGGAGCACTCCCAGATCCAGAGAAAGAATGGCAGCAGTGTCACAGACAGGACGCAGAGGGACATCACGCGCGCAGGCGTGTCACCGCGCAGGTGAGGGCGACCAGCACTTCCCTGGAGAGGCAGCTCCGAGGGGTCCGCAGGAGGACTGGAGGAGAAGGGCCCCTTCACAAGGGCACAGAGCCTGGACGGGACCCAGCGAGGGGCATCGAGCTGTCAACCTCTGAGTCCAAACACCAATGGGATGCACCTGTGGCCTCGCGCTAGAGAGGCCTAAGGACTCTGGGGGCGACACCTTCGCAATGTCCACAGGAGAAGTTAAGAAACTTGCTAAAGAAAAGTGTAATGATGAGCACAGTGTGCATAACCTGGACATTACATTCAGTTCTCAACCATAGGAGAGAAACTTTTAGGTTTTCCTCAAAATGAAAGGAGAGATCCATGAACAGGTCATTCATCACGTTTCTAGCTGTCTTAGTTCTGAAGTCTTCCCTATTGGTGACTGGGATTACCTTGAACTAATAATGGACAAATAACATTAAGCTCTGGGGCCAATTTACGATGGGTACACGGACGACAGGAAGCCCTTCCTGGAAGGGGCAGGAAGCGCTCAGTCCTAACTTGCTTGCAAATAATTAAGCCCGGGAGTAACTGTCACCCATCTCCTTGGAACGTACAATTACCAAGTTACTGGGGATACATTTAAAAGACTTTGCTGAGCATTTCAAGTAGAAAACAGTGAGCCAGTCTGGGGACAACCAGGATGGATTAAGCCTCTAAAAAGGCTGCAGGAGCAAACCCAAGTTTCCAAGAGTAGCTTGTCAGGTGAGATCACAGATGCATGTGTGCAGAAGATGCGGTCATTACCACAGATGAAGGCAATCAGGCGCTGCGTGAGATCATGGCTGAGTGGGGCCTCAAGACGCCCATCCTCTCCCTGAGCGTCAGGCTCCTTTCTGCTCCACTGAACAGACGCACCTGCTGGAGTTCTGCCCGCAGGCACAGTTGGCTCCTCATCGCCCAGGCTCCCTCCTCAAGTGCCCAATAAACCTAATGGCTGGATGCAAATTCCTCCCAATACGCAACCAAATCTCTCATAAGAGAATTTACATCTTCTTTTTCTCTTGCTGAAAAACTGGTGGCACGGAGGAGGAAACCACATATCATCTTCACATATAATCGTTATTTTAAAAAAAACACCTCAAAATAGTTACTGAGATTCTATTTCCCATTCATCATCAAGTCATTTCCTTCACGTAAATGCAGTAGTTCTCAACCCTTTCTGCTCATTTAGAAACTGCTTAAGAAGACTCTCTTGGCCACATCCAAGACCATATGAGGTGTCTGCTGTGAGTTTCTGGAATGCCCCAAGTTATTCTCACGTGCAGTTTGGGCTGCGAATCACTGCCTCTATCTCTCTGTAGAGAAAATTTTTTATCCAACTTTTTAAAAAGGTTTTGGACTTCAACTTTCAATTACTGTTTCAGACTTTGGGCTAAAAGTAGAATGTAGAGGGCCATATATAAAACATAAGTGTTGCACAGATGCTCACAAGCATCGCTAAAGCAAACTTCTGTATCTCGTGCCTGATTCTTCCCAAGATTTCACTACACCAACACCTACTCTCTTATCTAAAATGGAATCCTACTCCTCTTTACCAACAGAGCTCAGGCACCAAAGTGTTTTCAAAATCTCAAAATCGGCCTCCATGTCTATATTCCATCAACACCCGAGTCACGTCAGCTCCCGCTTCCACACGCAGCCCTACCCCATTCCTCCGCTTCCGCACTCACCCTGCCCTAAACCCTGGTCTCTTGGCTCTTCCTGCCACCCAGCTCTTCTCAAACTTCTGCCTCTGAACTCAGCTTCTTGAAGCTTTCTTATTACGCCTCCATTCACAGAAAAATGTTCAGCGGCTCCCCACTGCTTACACTGACAAAACCCAGCTCTTTAAACCACGTAGGTATTTTGTGCTGCACATAAAATGCTCCTTTTTAACACAAGAAATAACTGCATGTGTTGAGACCAGTCGGTGTAGCGAAATTTGGCTCTTCTTGCCTACCCAAGTGTGTGCCCGTCAGACTCCAGTTTAAGTTTCCGGCTCATTCCAGGCCTCCCTCCCGTCCTTCACAGAAATGAAGATTCCCGACGCCAAGCACTGGCTCTTGCTGCAACATGCGTGCCACGCCTCCCCCTTGAGGCCCTGTGTTCCCTCCTCTCCATCTTCTCGTATTATTCTGGACCGAGGCTGGAGGGCCTTCCCAAAACACTGCAGCCACACAGACTGGCCCACTTCCCAGCAACTCGGACCATCTGAGCCCGTTCTTCTGAACAATACTGCTTTACACCATGACTTAACTATTTGTGTCTCCTTGCTTAAATAAGACTCCCAAAGGCAGAGATCATGTCTTATATCCTTAATTGTATACTGCATAAAGGGCTTTTTCAGCTTATTATTGAATTCCTCATTCTCTCCATTCAATGAACATATATAATGCATAGAAAATTCTTCCCTATCATAGCAATTCCTTCAGAGCAAACTTTGTGAATTTGATTATTTTGCAAAGTATCCTGCCTACTCTAACATAAGTCTGGTTAACCCTGACTGAAGAGCAATATAATGAATCAACCATCTGCACCAATGTTTAAATCATGGAACAAAAAAAAAATTAAAATTTTCTTAAAATCTGAGAAAAAACTCAGGTATAAATATTTATTCATTACACAAGTATATTCCCTCTTTATAGACAGAAAAGTAACAGTGATTTTCAAGGTCAAATGCCTTCAGGGGCTACACAGGTGATGGGGGCAGGGAACTGGGGAGGGGGCCTGTGGGGAGAGATACAGGTGGAAGGCAGGTTCCCAAGCCCCTTCTCCAGAAGGCAGTTACACCTCAGCTCCAGCCCCGTGGCATATGGGCCCAGAGCTGACAGACACTCTTAACTGTTTAGAGACCTCCGAATTTTCAAGAAAAAGAATTATCTGATTTTTAAATTAGGTAAAATGATTGATATGCCAACAAATCTGGAAAACTCAGCAGTGGCCACAGGACTGGAAAAGATCAGTTTTCATCCCAGTCCCAAAGAAAGGCAATGCCAAAGAATGCTCAAACTACCGCACAACTGCACTCATCTCACACGCTAGCAAAGTAATGCTCAAAATTCTCCAAGCCAGGCTTCAACAGTACGTGAACTGAGAACTTCCAGATGTTCAAGCTGGATTTAGAAAAGGCAGAGGAACCAGAGATCAAATTGCCAACATCTGTTGGATCAAAGAAAAACCAAGAAAATTACAGAAAAACATCTACTTCTGTTTCATAGACTACACCAAAGCCTTTGACTGTGTGGATCACAACAAACTATGGAAAATTCTTCAAGAGATGAGAATACCAGACTACCTTACTTGCCTCCTGAGAAACCTGTATGTAGGTCAAGAAACAACAGTTAGAACTGGACATGGAACAATGGACTGGTTCCAAACTAGGAAAGGAATACATCAAGGCTGTATATTGTCACTCTGCTTATTTAACTTATATGCAGAGTTGCTGCTGCTGCTAAGTCACTTCGGTTGTGTCCAACTCCGTGCGACCCCATAGACAGCAGCCCACCAGGCTCCTCTGTCCTCTGTCTCCAGGCAAGAATACTAGATTGGGTTGCCATTTCCTTCTCCATATATGCAGAGTACATCATGTGAAATGCTGGGATGGATGAAGCACAAGCTGGAATCAAGACTACCAGGAGAAATACGAATAACCCAGACATGCAGATGACACGACCCTTATGGCAGAAAGTGAAGAAGAACTAAAGAGCCTTGTGATGAAACTGAAAGAGAAGAGTGAAAAAGCTGGCTTAAAACTCACCATTCCAAAAACTAAGATCATAGCATCCAGTGCCACCATTTCATGGCAAATAGACAGGGAAACAATGGAAACAGTGAGAGACTTTGTTTTGGGGGGGCTCCAAAATCACTGCAGATGGTGACTGCAGTCATGAAATTAAAAGAAGTTTGCTCCTTGGAAGAAAAGCTATGACCAACCTAGATAGCATATTAAAAAGCAGAGACATTACTTTGCCAACAAAATCTATATACTCAAAGCTATGGTTTTTCCTATAGTCATGTATGGATGTGAGAGGTGGACCATAAAGAAGGCTGAGTGCTGAAGAATTGATGCTTTTGAACTGTGGTGCTGGAGAAGACTCTTGAGAATCCCTTGGACTGCAAGGAGATCCAACCAGTCCATCCTAAAGGAAATCAATCCTGAATATTCATTGGAAGGACTGATGCTGAAGTTCCAATAAGCTAAGTTCATTCTCAATGCATACTGTAGCCACCTGATGCGAAGAGCTGACTCATTAGAAAAGACCCTGATGCTCGGAAAGACTGAAGGCAGGAGGAGAAGGGGACGACAGAGGATGAGAACATTGGATGCCAACACCAACTCAACAGACCCGAGTCTGAGCATGGTCCGGGAGCTGGTGAAGGTCACAGAAGCCTGACATGCTGCCGTCCACGGGGTGGCGAAGAGTCAGACACGACTGACTGAGCAACGACAACAGCAAAACTAACTGAACGTTTCATAGACACTGCGTGAACCAAACACTATGTTTCAGGGACCGTTATCTTCCGAACTCTTTATTATGGTGAAAGTGAAAGTCCTCAGTCGTGTCCAACTCTCTGCGAACCCTTGGACTATACAGTCCACTGAATTCTCTAGACCCGAATACTGGAGTGGGTAGTCTTTCCCTTCTCCAAGGATGTTCCCAATCCAGGCATCGAACCCAGGTCTCCCGCACTACAAGCGGATTCTTTACCATCTGAGCTACAAGAGAAGCCCAAGGATACTGGAGTGAGTAGCCTATCCCTTCTCCAGCGGATCTTCCCGACCCAGGAATCAAACCGGGTTTATTACAGTATGAGGATTTAAATTAGAAAAGGAAAAAGTTCTTTAAGATTGAGTATATGTTTAAAGTAAACTAACTCTTTGAAATCTTTGTTCTGGTGGCTTTTTAGCATCAGGATGGTTCTTGTTTAGCTAAGTTCATTCTCAATGCATAAGGATCCCTCCAGTTTGGTGATTCTAAGGTAACATCTCAAGATAAAATGAAAATGAATAGTATGAACAGACCAGTTTCCTTGGACTTCTTTAAGAACTACAGTTTCAAAAAAATAAATACAAGTCAGATACCAGTTGTTTAATCATAACTGGTACATATACACACTACAGATATTTAACATTTTGAAGATGTCTGAATTTTATAAGCATGCTATCCAAAGAAAATACAATCTGAAAGTAGAAGCAAGTTCATCACTCTAAAAAGCAGCTTACTGGAGCTCTTAAATGTTGGTATCTTCACATGACAACCCCGCAATTCAACACGACGGATGACTGAAATCTCAAAGGACACTCACTCCCCAGGAGTATGACCAACGGCGGGTGCTCCTTGGTTCTGGTATCTGCCCAAAATGATGACACTTGCCAGAAATAACGACAAAACCAGACTGCAAAAGGGTCAAAGCAGATTCACAGGGGAAAAGAGAACTGTGCCGTTTGGAACAACGAACAGAATTACACATTTAGAAAACTAACTGAGAAACTATAAGAGGGAGAAAAGACACAATGAAAGAAAAAACTGAATCTGAAATCCACCGTCAAAAATAAGTTTGTATATTTCAAAACCAGGTTCTCCTCTTAAAAACTGAGCAACTGACTCCTCTTTCGGTTACCTACAGGAAGTACTAAGCAAGCAAAACGACTTTTTTTTTAAAGTTGGGGGACTGCTGTTTGAAGGTCAAGGCTTTAGGCAGCACATAATTATACCTTCCATGAAACTGCAAGGAAGCACAGCACCGCCCTAAGAGGCCGAAGTCAGGCTCAGCCAGCCGTGAGCGACGTGTGATCTCAGGACACTCCAGGCTCTGGGCCTCGGTAGNTTACTACTGCATTTACCACTGAAGGAACTGGTCAAAATGCAAAAAGAAAACACAGCTTTTTGCCTGTCACAGTCTTTATTTACTTTACAAGGTTGGTTTCTTTTTATGTTGAACAAAGGAGAAATAGTAAACCACAAGGCATGTACTTGATGAAAATTGAGAAATAGAAAGTATAATGGAACATGAGCCAAACCAAACATGTAAAAACTATTTGTAAATGTTTTTAAACCTGTAAATATTAAACACCTCAGACAAATTTATATTTGGTCATATCATGGCCATAAAAGAACTCTCTGAAGCATATTAAGCTATGAGTGAGTTCATGAATATTTACAATGGCTGTGGGGAGGACTGAACCTTCTTAAATGTACATAATCTTGTGATCACGTCCACGGTCGCAACTGATTAAACATTACTAAGAAAAAAACTTTATTACATATGATTACAACCACCTTAAGTAACAAGTTCACACTGAAATCTGAAAGGGAACACTCAAAATTGAATATTTTTATGTTACTGGTATGAAAAAGAATAATCTTTTTCACTTGTTTCAAAATTGTCAACAGCATACTACATTAATAATTTAAAAAGTGGAAGAAACTACAAAATATTCAGAGTAGTTCAAAAGACTACAAGTGGATAGCGACTTGATGAGAGAGGCATAGAACCACTACATACTGCATTCAGAATTCAGGACCAAGTCATTTCTGCTACATACCCCATACAGCAAAATAAACTGGTTTCCCAAAGTTTAGGAGAAATAAAATGTGCTTTATTAAAAACCAATCTATGGTGCTAATTAGCCTGACAATTTCAAGAGGTCACGACCAACAAGCTTAACAAAAGAAATACATTTATCCTGGGGGGCGGAGGGGGGTGCAAGGAATCTATGCTTATACATAACAGATGTCTGGCTTGTAGAAATATGTCCTTACACTTTTAAAAGTCACATAAAAAGCAAAGCTTGGCAAAGGAATACACTTAAACTGAACACTCTGGAGCTAAGCACATAGGCAATGACTGGCAAGAAGTGTTTTAAGTATTTTGTTCCGAATTATGCAGAAAAAAAAATGCACAACAATTTAACACATTTGATAACACAGAAAGATACGAAATACAAAACTCAAGATGGAATGGGTCTATCATGTTGACCATTAAATCTCTTCTTCATTTATGAGTTATGCCATGGCAAAAGGAAGACAGAAGACAACCAACGGACTGTGCCTCTTAAAAATTAACATCATATATACTGAAGATCAGCTTTCCACGGTGCTAGTGGTAAACGACCAGTCAGCTAATGCGACAGACATCAAAGACGTGGCTGCGATCCCTAGATTGTGAAGATCCCCTGGAGAAGGGCATGGCAACCCGCCCCAGTATTCCTGCCTGGAGAGTCCCATGGACAGAAGAGCCTGGTGGGCTATATAGGGTCGCAAAGAGTTGGTTATGATGGAAACAACTTAGCAGACACACAAGGGCAAGGGCATATTAAGGACACAAAGAAACACCTAGAAATGTTAAGAATGGAAATTTCTAGAATATGGCATTACGAGTGACTTCTGACACATGCATTTTCATTTTCCGAATTTTCATCAATATGCATAATATACATGTAGTCAAACACATGATATGTTTATTTATAAGTATTAGACTACTACCAAAATTAACAGAAAAGTTGTTTTATATAGTAGCTTAACTTTGTCAAGAAGAATGCTTCACAAAACATTTTCCTTCAGAAGAATTTCTATATATCCTACTCAGTTCTTCCAACATAAAATCAAACTGAAAATCCGAAATTAGAATTTCACTCAAGAGTTCCTTTAAAAATTTGATTTTGAAGAGGTTTAGGATTAAATGGGCTTCCCTGATGGCTCAGAGGTTAAATCGTCTGCCTCCAATGCGGGAGACCCGGGTTCGATACTTGGGTTGGGAAGATCCCCTGGAGAAGGAAATGGCAATCCACTCCAGTATTCTTGCCTGGAGAATCCCATGGACGGAGAAGCCTAGTAGGTTACAGTCCACGGGATCACAAAGAGCCAGACACGGCTGAGTGACTTCACCTCACCTCACCTTAGGATTAAATATATTAATATTCCAGCTTTTCAAAAGTAAAGAAAGCATAGTGTTAGAAGTAAGTTCTTCTGTAAATAAATGAAGAACAGAGGGAGATGAGAAAGATGGGAAAGGAAACACCAGAGGCCACAGAAAGAATGCAGTGATGTGGTGGTGAGGAGCCAGTTTTTATTGTAAGAAGAACACAAACACGTGTATTAGAGCTAATCCGTGGCACCTCCACAAAGCGTGTTCACAGACTTCAGCGCTTTCCCACTACAACATCCAGCGCTATCCAGCACGCTACCCCCATGCGCAGGAAGAAGAGTGGAGTTNGAATCCCATGGACGGAGAAGCCTAGTAGGTTACAGTCCACGGGATCACAAAGAGCCGGACACGACTGAGTGACTTCACCTCACCTCACCTTAGGATTAAATATATTAATATTCCAGCTTTTCAAAAGTAAAGAAAGCATAGTGTTAGAAGTAAGTTCTTCTGTAAATAAATGAAGAACAGAGGGAGATGAGAAAGATGGGAAAGGAAACACCAGAGGCCACAGAAAGAATGCAGTGATGTGGTGGTGAGGAGCCAGTTTTTATTGTAAGAAGAACACAAACACGTGTATTAGAGCTAATCCGTGGCACCTCCACAAAGCGTGTTCACAGACTTCAGCGCTTTCCCACTACAACATCCAGCGCTATCCAGCACGCTACCCCCATGCGCAGGAAGAAGAGTGGAGTCGTCCTCACCATTCCTTCCCCAGCATTTCACTAAACCCCCGACACACATGGCAGCTTATGTGTGGAAATCCCCTGTGTTAGTACCTGCACTGGAGGTGAGGGATGAAGGCCCACAGGAAGAAGAGAAAACGGGTTTGGAGCTATACCGGGCTGCTTTATCCCTCCCAAGCTCCCTGGCCTGGGGTGGGCTCCTGAAACCACGGAAGATGCTGACTCTACTCGGGCACAAATGGCCAGCTCAACGCCCCCCACCGCCGCCCCGCCACCTGGCTGTGAAGCCAGAGCCTGCGCCTCCCAGCCTCCTGACAGCCAGGGGTCGCCACGTGCTATCTAAGGATTAGCCGGGAAAAGGATNTGCCAGCCCACCGCCGCCCCGCCGCCTGGCCGTGAAGCCAGAGCCTGCGCCTCCCAGCCTCCTGACAGCCAGGGGTCGCCACGTGCTGTCTAAGGATTAGCTGGAAAAGGGATGTAGCAAACCTCCCCCTGCCTTGCCACGCAGGAACCGCCTGGCCTGAACTCTTTCTCCTGCCCACCCTGTGGGCTTGAACCTAGACACAGTGGTGACCCAGGTTTGACTCTGCAGATGAGAACAGCCTAGGAAACATCACCACACGAATCCCTGCACGGCATCACAGAAGAGCATCCTCCAGCCAGACCACCTGCTTCTGAACTGATTATTTACGCCTCTACACTTTGAGGTCTTTATTGATGTTTTTTTTAAAAGCGATTAAAAATTAGCCTTTATCCTTTAAAATAGAGCAGTAACAAAAAATCGACATTTTTGAAAAGAGGAATAACTGATATGGAGAACAGATGTTATGGATCATGTCAGACCTCATAGGAGGAAACAACGATCAGAAAAAAATAACAGACAAAAAGATTAATCTGGTATCTAGCGTAACTTTGATTCAAAAACGCTTATCTCCAGTATCTGGGACTGTGTTTAGAACAAAGCAGGCATCAATTAATGTTTGCTGAATGAATGAATGAACATATGAACTTGTCTCCATAAGAAAAGGAAAGTTCTTTAACAGGAAATAAGATGGGCAAAATCAAATAGGTACAACAGCTCTTTTTTGAACAGCATCAAAAGCCATGTTGATTCCAAATAGACAAATCTCTTCTTTATCCCAAAGCTGACATAATAAGGAAAATTATTCTTCCTTTTCTGTACTTGCTCAGAGTTCAAAATTCAAATTAAATTGTTTCTACAGGTCTGGGTTCTGATTTTTTCCCCTTTGATGACAGTATCAAGTATGTCCATCCAAACGCTGGAGGAAGAGTGGCTCCGTTTTACTGTGTCCTCTGCATAATAGAGCTCAGCAGGTGCAATGCGGTGACACAAGAGGGAGGGGCTGCACCCCAGGGTCAGGAAGCCCCCCCGGAGGAGGGCATTGCAACCCCCTCCGTATTCTTGCCTGTAGAATCCCATGGACAGAGGAGCCTGATGTACTACAGTCTATGGGGTCACAAAGAGTCAGACTTGCCCGAGCACTATATCACCATCTCTCTGCACAATATACCTGCTTCAAGACTCTTTCGCTGCAGAAGGCTAGTCAGCTCCATAAGAAGTTTTATAAAATACTCTGGATTTTGGCAGGAAGATAAAACTGAAATTTAAAAAAATCCAGGCTGAGCATTATCTCCATCCGCTCTGCAAGAAAAAAAAAAAAAAATCCCAACTCTGAGGTTGTTTCTCATGGGTTCGTGAACACATTTCCTTTTTTGAGAGAGTCATCTGGACTGTGAGCCAGATGACATTCCATTTTCAGTAGGCATCTAGACTCTTACTCATTTTAAGACATATGATTAGAAAAGACAGGTTGGAATAACTTTTAAACAACCCTCTTGCCAGAGCTCAGCAACAACCGATGAGAACTTCGATCCAATGTACAGAGTAAAGACACTAAGTTACAAGGAGCCAAGTGAAAAAGTGAAAGTCGCTCAGTCATATCCGACTCTTTGCGATCCCATGGACTATACCCTCCATGGAAGTCTCCAGGCCAGAATACTGGAGTGGGTAGCCTTTCCCTTCTCCAGGGGATCTTCCCAAAGCAGGGATCAAACTGAAGTCTCCTGCATTGCAGGTGGATTCTTTACCAGCTGAGCCAGGAGGGAAGCCCAAGAAGACTGGAGCGGGTAGTCTATCCCTTCTCCAGAGGATCTTCCTGACCTAGGAACTGAACCGGAGTTATCAGGGAAGCCCAACAAGGAGCCAAAGATACTACCTAATAAAGAGATCAAATGGTTTGCCTGAGTCTTATATGTTTAGTTGAAAGGATGAAATCCGTCTGTCATAGAGATGCCCCTGAGATGGTGAGAGCTACATCGGACACACAGCCCACCCCACCCTCGCCTGCTTTGTGGACCGGCTCCCGACCAGCTTTAGCTCTCCTGTGCTCAGCACTTTGCTTCTCGCTGCCTTCCTTGTGTCTGCTGTTATCCTCAGTCTGAAAACGGCTTCCTCTTTTTTGTTCACTGCTGAGTACACACCCAAGCCTCTATTTTTCTGAATGCCTCTTTGAGACTTATTTAACAAACAAGATTTCTCAATGCCAGCATTTATGCAACACATCGAAAATCATTGCCAGCCCTCTTAACGATCCCCCGACTGGCTGATTGCAGGGTCAAAGGCTTGCTATGAACCTAAACCCCGTTCCCTGTCCATGGTTCCATCGCCACTCTCAGCCTGCCCGAGCCCCGCTCCTGTGTTCCTGCTGCACACACAGGGCCCCGGGGCAGCATGCCCGGCCCGGCAGCTGGCGGTCAGCAGCGCGCTCCTACCCCCGAAGCCCAGGCCTCGGGCCCATGGCCACCACAGCCCTCCTCCTCTAGACAGTGCCTCAACCCTCCAGACGCACAGCAGCCACTGGGAAACTCAGAAACGCACATCCCACTTCTGTCTCTTTCTCCAACAAAAACGATCCGAAACGTACCCCAGGAACCCGATTTATCGATCAAGCAACCACTGGCAGCTCCAAACATACTGACAGACACTGCGCGGCTGCTCCTCTTAAGCAGCAGTGGACACCACCCAGCAACGCTCCACGGGGAAGCACGACAGCGCTCCGAAGGCCCTGCGAACAAGACACGCACGTGTGCCTTCTCCTGTGAGACTCCTCTGCCTCTGTCCACTACCAAGGATCACCGGAGACGCCACTCAGTCACTGCAGTAAGGCACAGCCCATCAGCCTGATCAGTCTCCAGGCCTTTCCTTAGCTAGACAAGAAAGACATTCACAAGATAAGAATCTAATTTATTAAAAGTCAAAAACCTCTAGATTCCAAGTATGCAAAACTTGGTAAACTTCAGAATAAGTATTTAGTATTCAGCTTTAAAAAAAAAAAAGGCTTGGCTTCATTCCATCATTCACACAACTCCTTTTAGTCTAGGCACACCTGTGCTTACAATCAACTAGCCTTTAAGGAAATAAATAAGGCATTACTTTCGTGGCAAAACCCCCAGCGAAGTGCTGAGCCAGCGTCAGCGGGGATGTGGTGATGCCGGTCACGTGCCTGGAGCACCTGACCCAGCCCACCCCGCTCCCAGAGGCCCTCCTGGCCTCCCTGGTTCCCAGCGATGTAAGTTCACTACACACGCTCCCCTTCAACTGCTCTTAATTCCTCTGATACCTGTTTATTACGTTTCCTCTTTTTCTCTAACCCAGAATGGGTAAGCAAGCATGAGTACCCACTGTTGAGGACAGGAATCCCCAGCCTCCAGGATCTAATATCTAATGACCTGAGGCAGGGCTGATGTAACAAAAATAAAGTGCACAGTAAATGTAATGGACTGGAATCACCCTGAAACCACCACCCCGCCTTCTGGGGAATAACTGTCTTCCCCAAAACCAGTTCCTGGTACCAGAAAGGTTGAGGACTGCTGGTACAGGACAACGAGGAGAATCTCATATCATCACAACTGGAGAAGGAGTTTCCATAATAAAGTATTTTGAAGCCATGCTGAGTTTTCAGTTTAAGGTGCTGTTTCTCTCCTTCAGATTTATAAATCCTTCCCTTTCAAAACCAGAAGCAGCAACATTAAACCCGCAAAGGTGGTGACCACACAACTCTCTGGTTCCTGTTGCCCAGGAAGCCGCCTTGACACCTGCTAAGTCTGACCCCAGGCCAGAGGTGAACGAGCCAAACACAGGCCCAGCAGTGGGCCAGTCTCTCTCCCAGGAGAATTCGGACTTCGAAGTGAGAAACACAGAGTGGGAGGTGCTGAAGCACACCCACTGCTTGGGCAGAAAGACGACCAGCGTCTCAGGACCACCGCAGAACCTGCGTCCGAAGACCACTTCAGTGCAGTTCAGTTCAGTCACTCAGTCGTGTCTGACTCTTTGCGACCCCATGAACTGCAGCACACCAGGACTCCCTGCTCATCACCATCTCCTGGAGTTCACTCAGACTCATGTCCATTGAGTCCGTGATGCCATCTAGCCATCATTCTCTGTTGTCCCCTTCTCCTCCTGCCCCCAATCCCTCCCAGCATCAGAGTCTTTTCCAATGAGTCAGCTCTTCGCATGAGGTGGCCAATGTACTGGAGTTTCAGCTTCAGCATCATTCCTTCCAAAGAAATCCCAGGGCTCATCTCCTTCAGAATGGACTGGTTGGATCTCCTTGCAGTCCAAGGGACTCTCAAGAGTCTTCTCCAACACCACAGTTCAAAAGCATCAATTCTTCAGCGCTCAGCCTTCTTCACAGTCCAACTCTCACACCCATACATGACCACTGGAAAAACCATATCCTTGACTAGACAGACCTTAGTCAGCAAAGTAATGTCTCTGCTTTTGAATATACTATCTAGGTTGGTCATAACTTTTCTTCCAAGGAGTAAGCGTCTTCTAATTTCATGGCTGCAGTCACCATCTGCAGTGATTTTGGAGCCCAAAAAAATAAAGTCTGACACTGTTTCCACTGTTTCCCCATCTATTTCCCATGAAGTAATGGGACCGGAGGCCATGATCTTCATTTTCTGAATGTTGAGCTTTAAGCCAACTCTCCTCTTTCACTTTCATCAAGAGGCTTTTTAGCTCCTCTTCACTTTCTGCCATAAGGGTGGTGTCATCTGCATATCTGAGGTTA
>SJYW01043964.1:146758-160262 GCA_006410735.1 Raphicerus campestris
ATGTTTTTCTGGAACTCTCTTGCTTTTTCCATGATCCAGCGGATGTTGGCAATTTGATCTCTGGTTCCTCTGCCTTTTCTAAAACCAGCTTGAACATCAGGGAGTTCACGGTTCACGTATTGCTGAAGCCTGGCTTGGAGAATTTTGAGCATTACTTTACCAGCACGTGAGATGAATGCAATTGTACGGTAGTTTGAGCATTCTTTTGCATTGCCTTCCTTTGGAATTGGAATGAAAATTGACCTTTTCCAGTCCTGTGGCCACTGCTGAGTTTTCCAAATTTGCTGGCATATTGAGTGCAGCACTTTTACAGCATCATCTTTCAGGATTTGAAACAGCTCCACTGGAATGCCATCACCTCCACTAGCTTTGTTTGTAGTGATGCTTTCTAAGGCCCACTTGACTTCACATTAAAAGATGTCTGGTTCTAGATTAGTGATCACATCATCATGATTATCTGGGTCGTGAAGATCTCTTTTGTATAGTTCTTCCATGTATTCTTGCCACCTCTTCTTAATATCTTCTGCTTCTGTTAGGTCCATACCATTACTGTCCTTTATTGAGCCCATCTGTACATGAAATGTTCCCTTGGTATCTCTAATTTTCTTGAAGAGATCTCTAGTCTTTCCCATTCTGTTCTTTTCCTCTATTTCTTTGCATTGATCACTGAAGAAGGCTTTCTTATCTCTTCTTGCTATTATTTGGAACTCTGCATTCAGATGCTTATATCTTTCCTTTTCTCCTTTGCTTTTCGCCTCTCTTCACAGTTATTCGTAAGGCCTCCCCAGACAGCCTTTTTGCTTTTTTGCATTTCTTTTCCATGGGGATGGTCTTAATCCCTGTCTCCCATACAATGTCATGAACCTCATTCCATAGTTCATCAGGCACTCTATCTGTCAGATCTAGGCCTCTAAATCTATTTCTCACTTCCATTGTATAATCATAAGGGATTTGATTTAGGTCATACCTGAATGGTCTAGTGGTTTTCCCTACTTTCTTCAATTTCAGTCTGAATTTGGTAATAAGGAGTTCACGATCTGAACCACAGTCAGCTCCTGGTCTTGTTTTTGTTGACTGTATAGAGCTTCTCCATCTTTGGCTGCATAGAATATAATCAATCTGATCGGTGTTGACCATCTGGTGATTTCCATGTGTAGAGTCTTCTCTTGTGTTGTTGGAAGAGGGTGTTTGCTATGACCAGTGCATTTTCTTGGCAAAACTCTATTAGTCTTTGCCCTGCTTCATTCCACATTCCAAGGCCAAATTTGCCTGTTACTCCAGGTGTTTCTTAACTTCCTACTTTAGCATTAGCTGACAGAACATGGTCCACTGGAGAAGGGAATGACAAGCCACTTCAGTATTCTTGCCTTGAGAACCCCATCAACAGTATGAACAGTATGAAGACCCCTTACCTCACGGTATCTAGTTACAGCTCTTCTCCTCTACCCAGGGGTATGGCAGTAGTTCCACAACCTGTCAACAGGACATCTGCTTCCACCAAGAGAACGCAATGAGGACTGGACTCAGCCCCCACCCAACAAACATTTCAGACACAGGTCGGGACAGGACAGTGATCCCCAACAGAGGAGCAGACAAGGCAGACCCCGAGACGGCCGCAGCTCACTGTCCGCAGAGCTTCCGGCCTGAGCCACACGCAGGCAGAACCCATGGGTCTTCCTGGGACGAGGAGTTGGGCATGGGAGGCTGGAGGCCGGGGCGGCGCGAATCCCCAGAGAAGAGCAGGGGGAACAGAAAGTGCCCGGGAATGGGCTCTGGAGACCGCAGGCGGTTCACGACCACCAGCGCCCCATCGTGCCCGCCGTCCTCTAGGACTGTGATCAGCAGCTGTGAACATGCACGCACACACACACACGCCATGCCCGGGAGAAGGACCAGCCACAGACAGCAGACAGATGACTCGCGGGGCCAGGAGTAGCTGATGTCCACACCGTCCTGAGTGGGGAAGAAACGCCTCACCATGAGCAGGGTGTGAGGTCCGGTCCCAGAGGGGAGCGCCACTCTGAAAGCAGCCCCAGTCTGCAGGCCTCCTCTGATAAAGCTTCAAAGTGAGCCTCCAACAGTCCAGCTGTTGTCAGATAATTTAACTGGGTCCTAAAACAAACACCCAAATGCATACAGGACACTTAGGAGGAAAGAGCAGATGCTGGGTCATACCGCAAGTCTCAACAGCTCTCACAGGGTTCAAGTCACATTCAACATGAATTCTCTGGCATTACGTTACCAAAACGGAACAGAAAGATGGTTGGAAAACCCCCAAGTGATTAGAACCGACTATTACGCTTCCGAGTAACACATGAGTCAAAGGAGAAATCAAAAGGCAAACTCTGAACTGAAAATGGAAACTGATACAGTGTGCTTATGACAACTGAGAGCTCTTCTACGGGAGACACTATTCAACTAAGAAAATGAAAAGACAAGACACAGACTAGGAGAAAAATCTTGCAA
This sequence comes from Raphicerus campestris, assembly GCA_006410735.1. NCBI lineage: Eukaryota > Metazoa > Chordata > Mammalia > Artiodactyla > Bovidae > Raphicerus > Raphicerus campestris. The sequence continues at coordinate 149,225 of SJYW01043964.1, forward strand.
ATCCAACAAAGAAGTCGTATCATCTGTGTGTATGTACGTGTGTATTCCTTAAAAACCCAGCAACTAAAAAAAAACACTCAATTTTTAAAACTAAAGAAAATATGTGAATAGACCCTTCACCCAAAAAGATAAATAGATGGAAAATAAGCATATGAATTCAGTCTAATAGAAGAAAACTGAGCCTCCCAAACACTTCCACAGATTTCTAAGAAACCAGACCTTTGCTCTGTTTTCATACCAATTTTCATTTCAGTTTTCATTCCAATCCCCAAAAAAGGAAATACCAAAGAATGCTCAAACTACTGCACAACTGCACTCATCTCACATGCTAGCAAAGTAATGCTCAAAATTCTCCAAGCCGGGCTTCAACAGTATGTGAACCATAAACTTCCAGATGTTCCAGCCAGATTTAGAAAAGGCAGAGGAACCAGAGATCAAATTGCCAACATCCACTGGATCACAGAAAAAGCAAGAATATTTCAGAAAAACATCTACTTCTGCTTTATTGACTATGCCAAAGTCTTTGTGTGGATCATAACAAACTAGAAAATTCTTCAAGAGATGGGAATACCAGACCACTGACCTAGCTTTTGAGAAATCTGTATGCAGGTCAAGAAGCAACAGTTAGAACTGGACATGGAATAACAAACTAGTTGCAAACTGGGAAAGGAGTACATCAACGCTGTATATTGCCACTCTGCTTATTTAACTTATATGCAGAGTACATCATGCAAAATGCCGGGCTGGATGAAGTACAAGCTAGAATCAGGACTGCTGGGAGAAATATCAATAATCTCAGATATGCAGACGACACCACCCTATGGCAGAAAGTGAAGAGGAACTAAAGAGCCTCTTGATGAAAGTGAAAGAGGAGAGTGAAAAAGTTGGCTTAAAACTCAGCATTCAGAAAACTAAGATCACGGCATCTGGTCCCATCTCTTCGTGGCAAATAGATGGAGAAACAAGGGAAACCGAGACTTTATTTTGGGGGCTCCAAAATCCCTGCAGACGGTGACTGCAGCCATGAAATTAAGACACTTGCTCCTTGGGAGAAAAGCTATGACCAACTTAGACAGCATATTTAAAAGCAGAGACATTACTTTGCCAACAAAGGTCAGTCTAGTCAAAGCTATGGTTTTTCCAGTCATATACGGATGTGAGAGTTGGACTATAAAGAAAGCTGAGTGCCAAAGAATTGATGCTTTTGAACTGTGGCATTGAGGATGACTCTTGAGAGTCCCTTGGACTGCAAGGTGATCCAACCAGTCCATCCTAAAGGAAATCAGTCCTGAATGTTCACTGGAAGGACTGATGCTGAAGCTGAAACTCCAATACTTTGGCCACCTGATGCAAAGAACTGACTCATTGTAAAAGACCCTGATGCTGGAAAAGAGTGAAGGCAGGAGGAGAAGGGGACGACAGCAGATAAGAAGGTTGGATGGCATCACCCACTCAATGGACAAGCTCCAAGCAAGCTCTGAGAGTCAGTGATGGACAGGGAAGCCCCATGGACTAGTGCAGTCCATGGGGTCACAGAGAATCAGACATGACTGAGCGACTAACTGAAATGAACTGAGAGTTTTGCTTGTAAGTGAGAATATATAATATGCTGTCATAGTGTTCACAGTTCAGCTACCCTGAGGAGTTCTGGGCTATCAAATCTCATTTTATATCAGATGCTCAAGGAAAAATATGCCTACTTATATCTGTATGTACATTCGTACACACACACGCCCTCCAAGATGGCATTTATCAGGTAAACAGCATGTCAAATTTAATACCAACTTCATGACTGAAAGAGCTCCTTGTAACTGTCATGTATATGTGGAAATAACAGGACAAATGCAATATACAGAATCCATAACACCTTCTTCCAAAGGCCCCTGATTTCTATTCAGGGAACCATGCAGTTCCAAGGAAGCTGACCTCACTCCCAGTTCCTGTAATGCGCTCATCCCAGGAGAAAGAACATAACTGAGTCTGCAGATGCTCCTACCAATTTCCAAGGAATCCAACCTTTGCTTCTAAACTGGAACACGTGACATGAGCAGATACTGCTGACAGTTTCATTCCATTACTGCAGGGGAATTTTGTGCTACTGAATTTCATTTCATATCAGCAAAGGCAATCACTACAGCCTTGAACTAGTGTTTGATCTAGGGCTAGGGGCATAACTTAACCACGAATGCCAGAGAAAAGAGTGAGCAATTTTCATAAAGTTAGTTAGTCAAAGTGAGTTTCATTGAGAAGGAGCAAAAAGCTGAAGGAAAAGGAATCAGCCATGCAGGTGTCCTGGAGAAGAGCGTTGCTGCTGCTGCTAAGTTGCATCAGTCGTGTCTGACTCTGTGCGACCCCACAGACAGCAGCCCACCAGGCTCCCCCATCCCTGGGATTCTCCAGGCAAGAACACTGGAGTGGGTTGCCATTTCCTTCTCCAATGCATGAAAGTGAAAAGTGAAAGTGAAGTCGCTCAGTCATGTCTGACTCTTAGCAATCCCATGGACTGCAGCCCACCAGGCTCCTCCGTCCATGGGACTCTCCAGGCGAGAGCACTGGAGTGGGTGCCACTGCCTTCTCCGGGAGCAGAGCGTTAGCGGCGGGGTAGACTTAAAGGTTGCAAAGGAGCAGCTGGGACAGCAAGAAGGCCAGCGTGGCCAGAGCTGAGCAAGCAAGAGGAAAGAAATGAGAAGGTTACAAATCAAAACAGGGAGGACTTCCCTAGCGGCCCAGGGGTTAGGACTTTGCCGTCCAGTGCAGGGGGGGTGTGTTCGACCCCTGATCGGGGTGCTAAGGTCCCACATGCCTCACTGCCAGAAAAAGAAAACATAAAACAGAAGCAAGAGGAAGTGTGAGCCACTCAGCTGAGTCCGACGCTTTGTGACCCCATGGACTAGATCCCGCCAGGCTCCTCTGTCCATAGAACTCTCTCGGCAAAAAGACTGGAGTAGGTAGTTAGTCCCTGCTCCAGGGGATCTTCCCGACCCAGGGATCCAACCTGAGTCTCCTGCATGACAGGCAGTCTTTACCATCTGAGCCAGAAGCAATATAGTAACAAATTCAATAAAGATCTTAAAAACAGTCCACATCCAAAAAAAAAAAAAATCTTTAAAAAATTACAAAAAGTGGGGATTCAAACCAGATTATATAAGGCCATGGAAGGTCCCTAGAAAGATTTTTGTTTTGATCTGAATGATCTGAAAAGGCAGATGGATGGGGAAAAAAGAGAACTATAAGCAGGACATCCTTTTATGGAAAAACCATTTCTTGTAAAAGTTGAGGTTTGAGAACTGAAGTTATGAACGAATTTCTATCACTATATCCAATGTACTGTACTATATGTTGTGAAAAGTATCAAAAGGTAAGATAAAATCCTTGTCTTCTGTGAGTTGATAATCTAATTTGAGAACTGAAGCACAAATACACTGAAAACAACAGAATGTTTAAACTGCAAGCAGCTTTAGGAAAGTCTACAGTTTCCCTTCAATGAAAGCAATTTGAGCCAAGAAAGGGTAAGTGATTTATGCAAGGTTATGCGACTAGTTACCGGTGTGAGCAGACCTGGAAATGAGGTCTCCACTCCAAGCCCAGCGTGACACTGGACGGAGGGGAAGCTGAAGACTGCATGTATAAACCACTTCTGCAAAGCAGGTGAACACCTGTCACTTGCACTTGCTGTTGATGCCCCACAGACTGGGCCTGGGACTCGGAGGGAAGGAGGGGAGAGCAAAGCTGACACCTATGCTGATAAGCAGATCCAGTGGATCCAGAGAGAGAGAAAGCCTTCTGTATTTTGATAAGAAAAGCATTCAAAGCTTTTCATATAAAGACCGTATTTTCTTCCTAACAAAGGGGCTCTGTTTCTCTGGAATTTCTAAAGGCTACAGAGAAAAAGGATAAAGCAAGTAAATCATTACCCTATGTGTTGATAGAGCCAGCCTCTCTCAAACTGAGTACAGACACCACTGGCTAGAGGAGAATTAACATCTCATGCCAGAAAATCCTCTCAGTGAAGTGGTGGTACTTCTCAAGCATCCTAAGATTGAGAAACCAATAGAATTCAAGCATGCATTCCAAATTGTCAACACACCTAAGGGTACGTTATCCAAATAAGAATATACAGGGGGATTACAATGATCTCATCCTTATTTATAGATATTAATAATGGAAATAACCATTAAATCAGCTTTAAACTACTAACATGATTTTAAGTAGACTCTTAATATTAGAATACTAACATCTACAGTAAAATAAGCCTCTTTATGTGAGAATGTGTCAATAAACAATTCTTAAGGTTTCTTTTAATTTTTTATTTATTATTTCTATTTGGCTGTGCCAGGTCTCAGAGCATGGAGGAACTGGTTCCCTGACCAGGGATCCAACCCAGGGCGCCTGTATTGGGAATGCANATCTACAGTAAAATAAGCCTCTTTATGTGAGAATGTGTCAATAAACAATTCTTAAGGTTTCTTTTAATTTTTTATTTATTATTTCTATTTGGCTGTGCCAGGTCTCAGAGCATGGAGGAACTGGTTCCCTGACCAGGGATCCAACCCAGGGCGCCTGTATTGGGAATGCAGAATCTTAGCCAACGGACCAGGGAAGTCCAATTCTCAAGTTTTTACATAATAGTTTGAACCTAATTATCATACTGGAGAAGGAAATGACAAGCCGCTCCAGTGTTCTTGCCTGGAGAATCCCAGGGACAGGGGAGCCTGGTGGGCTGCCATCTATGGGGTCGCACAGAGTCGGACACGACTGAAGCGACTTAGCAGCAGTAGCAATTGTCGTATTGGCAAAGCAAAGTAAGTAATTAATGGATAGCAATAACCCAAAAGCATACTTCTTGCNCGACTCTTTGCGACCCCATGGACTGCAATCCACCAAGTTCATCTGTCCATGAGATTTTCCAGGCAAGGATACTGGAGTGAGTTGCCATTTCCTTCTCCAATCAGCTTCTAGTTTGTCAATATTAAGTCTCAGAAGTTCGAAATTTTCCCACACGTATAGAATCCTCACTTTCCTGTTTAAATTAGTGACTGTTAAAAAAAAAAAAGTTGGAAGAAAGTGTAAAGAACAGTCACATGGTGACTTCCAAGGCCTGCTCAGTCCCTGTGGATGCCACCAAGCCTTTACAGGAGAACTGCCAGACTCAGTGCTAAATCTGTACTCTCCACCAAACATCATCTTCAAAGTGAAACTAACTCGGCGGCCCTAAATAAACCAGCACCCTCCATCCTCCTTGCATCTGACCCTTGCATAGTATTAACTGGGGGCCTGGGAGGCTTCTTTACCACGTCTTTTCACATTTCTTTCTTCCACGCTGATAACACACATCAAAATAGGAGGGAAGTTCCTCACTGATTTCTGATTTCTGCTGAAGTGATCACACCTTTTTTCAAAGACTTCATGAACACAATACAGAACCAAGAGTGACTTACAGCCATTTACAAGGCACTTTCATGCCATTTTCTATCAGACTCTCATAACAATTCTTGAGATACAAAGGGCAAACGTCTTATAACTACGAAAAGTGAAATCAACAGATGCTAAATGACTCTCCCAAGTTATGAAAGTAATAAACAGCCAAGCCAAGACCAGAAGCCATGCTCCACCCTCGTCCTGCGTCTCTCCACTCCATCTTGGAGTCTGGGAGGATTTATTCTGTTTTATTCATAGAAGGATTCCGGACTTTAGGTTTTTAGAAACTCATATCATCAGACCCATTTACCCCTACTTACCTTGAAACAGAGATTTAACTGGCTACTCACATTCAGTCAGAGTTAAGCGTCAGTTTTATTTAGAGTGTGTCTGCTGAGAGTTTCCGAAATTACCTTTCATAATACTCACCACCACCCCCCATGCACCACTGGTGGAAATGTAAACTCGTGCAGCCACTCTGAGAAATAGTATGGAGGTGCCTTGAAAAATTAAAGATAGAACTACCACAGGAAGAAAACAAAGACCCTAATTAGAAAAGTTACACACACCTCTGTGTTCATTTCAGCATTATTAACAATAGCCAAGATATAGAAGCAACTCAAGTGCCCATCAACAGATGAAAGTGTACACAGACAGAAAGACACACACACACCGCCAACCTGGACCACTCAGCCACAAAGAAGAATATCTTGTCATTTGTGACAACATGCATGGACCTAGAGAGTATTACTGCTAAGTGAAAACAGTCAGAGAGAGACAAGCACTGTACAATTTCACCTATAGGTGGAATCTAAAAAACAAATGCACAAACATAACAAGAAGAGTTGCAGAGAACACGTGTAGTTGGGGGAGGTGAGTGGTTAAGACACAGGTGATTAAGGGAGGGAGATTAAGGAGGTACGAACTTCCAGTTACAAGTGTGTCATGGGTATGAAATGTACCCAGGGGTACCCACAGGTATGTGGGGAACATAAGTCAATAACCACGTAATACCTTTACAGGTGACATTATAACTAGATTCATCCTGGACGATTCTGAAATGTACAGAAATAACAAATCCCTACTCTGTGTAACAGAAACTAACACAGTATTAGAGGTCAATTACACTTCAAAAATAAACAAACTCATTTTGTATAAAAGAGAGAGAGAGAGAGATCAGACTGTGGTTACCAGAGGGAGTGGGGGAAGAGAGAATGGAATAAAGATGGTCAAAAGGTATAAAACTCCAGTTTAAAACTAAGTAAGTGCTGGGGATGTAATGTATGACATGATAAAGACCACTTATACAGCTGTATGTCGTAAAGCTGTTGAGAGTAAACCCTAAGAGTGTTCGTCACAAGAGAAAAACATTTTTTTTTTCTTTCTTTAATTTGTATGTGTAGGAGATGACAGATGTTCACTAAACCTGGGGTGGTCACTCCACGACGTATGTAGTCATACCACTATGCTGCACCCCTCAAACTTGTACGGTGCTGTGTCACCATTATATCCCAACAAGACTGGGAGGAAAAAGAAAACACCATGCTATATTATGCTATTTTTATTTTCCAATCTAAGAAAAAATGAAGTAATCAGGCTAAAGAAATAACAATATTCACTCCCCTAATAGCCTCCCTCGACTCTTCACTAGAAAAAGAAACAGATGCCCAATGGGCACCCTGTGTCTGAACAACAGAGATCAAAGCTTTTTTCAAACAAAAAATATTTCATGAAATGATTTTTTTAAATAATAAAAGAAAAACTTATAAAAAAAATCGACACAAAATAATACAAAAGGAAAGTACAATTAAAAGTAAAATTACAAACTGAAGAATTAACACAGCCCAAAGAATATGAAAATATTAAACATCTCATAAATGAAAGAATAAACACCCAGTACACCAAAAAGCAAAAGTGAAAGGAAGTAAATACAAATTCCAGGATTTAACACCTCCGTGCAAATGGCAGGAGGCGGTAGAGACAACCCGCAGGCCTCACTGGCCCCAGTTACTAAAGACCCAGAAGCAGAAACAGGGCCTCTGGCCCTTGTTTGGCTGCAGAAGCTTCAGCATCCCTGCCCTCTGGGCCATCGACATCTGTGTGGGAGGAAGACAGCTCCAAGACCACAGAACTCCGCCTTACTCATCACCTCCTCCAACACAGAGACCGAGCAAGAGTGCCCACCGCCCACTCTCCCCAGCCCTAGCTCTTAAATTAGTGCTGCAACTCAGAATAAGAATCGCTAAGTCCCTTAACAACAATAAATGAATAATTCTTGTGCTTTGACCAAATTAAATTCAGCCATACCTTTAAAAATGCAAATTCTAGTTGTATTTCAAATTACATTTTAAAGTAAATACAAATCATACGTATTTCAGAGCTGACTCCCTGGAAAAGACCCGGATGCTGGCAAAGACTGAGGGCAGGAGGAGAAGGGGCCGACGGAGGATGAGACAGTTGGATGGCATCACCGGCTCCATGGACATGAGTTTAAGCAAATGCTGGGAGATAGTGGAAGACAGAAGAGCCTGGTGTGCTGCAGCCCCTGGGGTTGCAAAAAAATCAGACGTGAGAGTGACTGAACAACAACCAGTTGTATAGGTTAAATCTGTCAAATGTATTAAGTACAATACAGATCATACATTTCAAAGAATTACAATACCATGAAGATGTAAGCTGTAAACCATGGCAAATGTAACTTGGTCTTACTGTGATGACTCAGAAGGCATTTCTGGTGTTCAGTGACCTCATTGCCAATACTCTGGCCACCATTTGAAGAAACCACAGGTAAGAAAGGAGTGGTGTTATCATACAAGGCTTAAGGCAGAAAATTTACCATGAAGGGCATCTCTTCCTCCCATGCTTATCAAACACAAAATGATCACTGTCGATTTCAACCATACCTGAGGGAAATAAGTCAAAAACTTATCAAGAGATTCTATGAATCCCCAAACTGAGTAAACTCTAAGGAAGTGGATTTTATAATGGCTTTATAAAGAATTCTAGATAGCTACACCAGCCTCAATGACCAGATGTAGAACAATGCCGGGTACAAAGTATTGTACCACAAATTACTCATTTACATCTTCAGCTATCAAGCTATCAAATTATCTAGTGAAATAAATATTTACAAATTAAAATGCTGGCTTTCAACTCATATTCCAGTTTAATGCTTCCACCTTTTGGAGTAAACACTTATGAAAAAACACAATAGTAACCACTGAAAACTTGGAAACTAGTATTTTTGTACGTGGTTTTTAGCTTAAAATGTCCTCTGTGACATGTCAAAACCTGTACACCGTAAACACAACCAACATATAACCTTGAAGAAATTCTGTTGTCCCTTATTTTCAACAAAATCTTCTGCAGATACTTGTCATCAAAATCACACACTGCACAGCAAAACAACACCAAAACTTAGTTCTCATGTCCTCTGTAGTAATAAGAACACAATAAAAAGAGAAAAAGAAATATTTTCTAAAAATAAACTCACTGTTTATAGTTATTAAATAGAAAATACCATTTTAATTTATATAAAAGACTAACATTGACCAAGACCTTGAAAAAGATTCCCCAAATATCATATGACTTCCTCTTCCAAACATTATATCCAAGACACACTGGAATCTCAAAAAATACAAAACTTCATAATTCTTCCTGAACCACATCCATGTACTTTTAATGTGCAGGCCTTGAGGACATTAACATATTTCTGAACTCCCTGTGTTTCATTTTAGCCAATGTTTTCTGCACAAATTCATGCTGTTCCAAATAATTTTTAATTGAAATTAATAAAAAGTCTAAATTTTACCACTACTCAAGGGACAACATTTTAAAGGACTGCTTAATTTTCATTAATGATCATGAACACTAAACATATCTTTTGCTGGTGCAGCTTTGCTACCCAACCAAGACAAAATTATTTCTGAAATGACTAATTTCGAGACGCTTACATGCTTGCAGAAGACCATCAGATGTACTAAACTGATAGCTCTACGCTTTATTTTCAGATTCAAATGATAAATAAGAAGGAACTGAAAGAGGAAAAGGCTCCATCTGATCTTCACCAGTTCTGCCTACTAAGACAGAGTTTGTGGTTTATCAACAGTTCTACAAAAAAAAAAAAAAATTTAAATAAAGTATATATTGCTTGTGAAGGTAAAAAAAATAGCCTTTCAAAGCTCTACATATTAAATTTTTTTTAAGATTTAAGAAATATAAAATAGGTGTTGGAAATACAGCAGAACTTTTTACTAACTTCACTGTGATAACACAGTATAACTTAACAAGTCACTATTGAACATCATCTGTATGATGACAACTTCCAAAAATCTGCAAGAGCTCCAAAGACAGGCTTGTCCTTCAAAACTTAAAATCCAGTGTTCACAGAGAGCCAACAAAGACCAAGTTCAAGGTAGACTATAACTGCCATGAGGCAAATATCAAGAGGATAATTACTCAGCAACTTCTTTTTATATCCTTTTCTGTAGCTTCACTTCCACAAATTTCACCTGCTTGATAAAGTTGTTACATTCTTAAAGAAGATAAGATATTGACAGTAATACCTCTCAATACTTTTCACAATTTCCATTCTTTTGCTTTAAAAGCCATCGTAGTACCTTAATAATACTGCTTCAACAACTGAACGCTCACTCACTGAACAGATATTTGGGGTCAGACACTGTTTCGGGCTCTGAGTAAACAAAACTAAGCCCCACAAGCCCCTGCCTAGGCAGCTGACTCCATAGAGACTGTTTCTTAATCAGCTTCCTTAGGCATAAGTATTTAGACCGAAAGCGATGTGTTCTTTACTCTTAATTAGTCACAAGATTCTGAATATGAAGTACAACTACCTCTGGAACCCAACCGAGAGCTGACGAGACATGTCTCCCCTCCATCACCTGGGGACCCCCCAGCCCCTCTGCACAAGCTGAGGGCCCTGCCCCCTCACACTGGGCGTGGACACTGCAGAGCAGACCACAGCCCTGACACCACCAAGCCCCTGACTTGAAACTGACATCCTGTGAGAATGCCATCTTCTCAACCGCTCTGCGTCTGTGCTCGGCACATAACTGGCTCCCAGAAACATGTGCGCAACGAATGAAAGAAGACTGAGGATCTCCTATGAGGTTCACAATCTTCTTGCCATTTGAGTCTTTTGACTAATCCCTGTTAAAAGATGCCAATGTAGTATCACAACAACTCTGGTCTAGCCTCGCATCGGGGATGCTCTAAATAGGTGGCTTTCTCAAACTGCTGCACAAAAGGTCAAAGCTATTAGAAAATGCTGATTATTTTAGGGGCAGCACAGCCTAACGGTTCTAGAATCAGCAAAACAGATTCAAGTCACAGTCCTACCTCTGGGAGCTGTATGTTACTTAACCTTTCTGAGATTCCATGTCCTCATCTTTATGAAAATAACACTCCCCACTTCATGTAGCTGTACTGAAGATAAAGAGGATATGTAGACTCTTTCCACAGCTACTGACACACTGTTAAATATTAGTTTTATTTCTATTTCTGTAATACATCTAACTGGAGGCCTAATCAGAGACAATAAATTGGTAAATTAGGTGCTGTAACTATGCCATCACTTTATTTCATTAACTGGGAAGTTATA
>SJYW01043964.1:163565-174189 GCA_006410735.1 Raphicerus campestris
ACCAAAAAAAAAAAAAAAAGTCTTAATGAAATTGACTCTAAATATATTTACATATTAAAGCTGTTAACCACAAACTACAAACGGAGTATCAATATAAACCGGGAAAATGAGAAAATCCAACCGACAGAGGTATACTTGATCCTCAGTTCAGAGATCTTTGCACCACAGCAAGTTTGCATCATTCTAATTAATTCACGTGTACCAGGCTTTCTTTAAAATTAAAATGCTCCCCTGAGGGCTGTCTATCAGTTGTTCACACCTCACTGTGAATTACTTTCATCAGATAAATACATTAAGTAACACCACCTACTAACGCAAGTGTGATCTGAGGAGTGGTGAGCCAGGTCCGCGGGGCAGGGGGGTGCTGTGCCGGGCTCGCTGGCCAGGGTCTCTGTGTACTCATGGGGCAGCATGACAACGAGGCCCTGGGGGGCTCCCAGGGGCAGAAAAGCCATCAAAGTGATGCCCTTTACGGACACTTCCAGCTCCCTGATTCTACATTCTCTGCTGAAGTGTGCCCAGAGAACCCAGATCCTGAAACAGGACCTGACCCCAAGTATCTGTTCAGTGAACATTTGTTCAACTGTTGAAGCACCATTATTAAGGTGCTAAGATGGCTTTTAAAGAAAAAGAATGAAAATTGGGAAGGGTATTGAGAGGTATTACTATCAAAATCTTTTCTTCTTTAAGAATGGAACAACTTTTATCAAGCAGGTGAATTTGTGGAAGTGAAGCTGCAGAAGTAAAAGATATAAAGAGAAGTCAGAGTAATAATCCTCTTGATTAAAGCTGCAAAAGTACACAACATGTGAATAAATAAAAGCACCTGATGAGACAAGTTACAATCAGAAAACAAGCTCTGCGGCATCCCTATCAGAGCAACAATCGACAAACACTGAGCCCTGACGCTGACTTGCTTCCTACCCTTCAGGCAGCTGCAGGGAGGAGGAGGTGATCTCAGAGCCAAGCAGAAAAGGGCAGCTGTTCTCAACTCCATTCCGGGTGGAATCAAAGGGTCTGTCTCAGAGGTGCGGCCCTCAAGAGCCACAGGAGACTCTGCCCCTGGTCAGCAGCTCTGGGAAAATAAGCGCCGCTTTCTGCTGCATTGTGGGCACACTGTCAGAACGTCCCTGAAGATTTGCTCCAATTCCTCCTAGTGCATCTGGGGTGAGGGGGACTCAAGAATCCCTTAACCAACACGAAGCTGGAGCAGAAAAGCACAGTAGCCGCATTTTACTCACAGATTTTCCCCCCACTTTGGGCAACATGTAAATCTCCTAGGCCATCTTATGTTATGTATGATTCACCAAAGCTGTACTCTCTGAATGCCACGGTTTTCTGGGGTTTGCAGTGTGTGGAGGGTATTGATGGGCTTCAAGGCAGCCTCCACACACACATGCACGGGCCGTGTCCCAGTAAATCCTGTGATGGGGCAGGGGCAGAGTGGATGCGGGGGCTGCATGGGGACGGGGGGCCCTGAGCACAGGAACCTCAAACAGCCCCGCCCCAGGGCGAGGGTGACAGGTCAGTAATGTCCCCGCAGGCCTTCTCTGCTGGTTCAGTGGTGAGGAGTCCGCCCGCCGACGCAGGAGACAGGGGTTCGATCCCAGGTCCGCGGAGATCCCGCCTGCTGCAGGGCAACTAAGGCCAGGCACCACAGTCACTGAGCTTGTGCTCTGGAGCCTGGGAGCCACCACGAGAAAAAGCCCACCTGAGACGCGTGCTCCACAACGAGAGGCCACCACCGTGAGCTGCCAGAGAGCAGCCCCCACGCGACCCAGCGAGAGAAAGCCCGCTCGCAACAGCGAAGACCCGAGGCCAGAAAGGGCCAAGTGGATCCAACAATTAATAGCACCCTTGTTGCGGCCCGCCAGCCAGCACGCGCTGAGGGTCACGTCCACAAGCACGGCCTCTGTGAACTCACTGGACCAACATTAACCTGACCGACGGTCGGACACTACACTCAGACCACTTTCTGTCATGCATTCCGTAAATACTAAACATGCCAGCGGCTGCACCACACTGTTCCTTAAGAATACAGTCGCTGGGTCACAGGCTGGTCCTTGAAGAGGTCACTCGGAGCGGGGCAAGCAGACGCTAAGACACGCCTGCATGTCTCTGCATTAACCCTAACTCTAACCTGAAGAACGTGATATGGGCAGAGGCAAAACGCAATGAATCTGTGTAAACAGTATCCCTCCAGGCGAAAACCTATCAAATGCAAAAGGGAGCTCGGGAGGACACAGTCAGGATTCTCTGGCCTAAGGTTGTGATTTAAGAAAAAGGAGACAGTTCAGACTGTTCACATGAGCTGGAGATCAAAGGACAGAGCATCTGATACTGACTGGGCTGGTGAAGCTGATAAAAGTGGAAAGTTGGTGGCTAGGTGGGATCTGCTCCTAAGAGAAGTTACTCTCTCTGGCTACAGAGAATGGGATAAAGAAAATAAGTTCTGCTAAAAGACGCGTGGAAAACCACCAATAAATAAAAATGTTAGCTCAAAGATTCACTAAATACGGACATGGAAATCCTAAAAGTGGTACAGTGTGAACACCACAAGGACAAGGCTCAGTAAGCATTGTGGAATCACACCTCATTCATTAATTTCCAAGAAGACACTCTATTCCTGCTTAAAAAAAGTACCTGTGCCACACACAGCTTATACTCCAGGACTGAAGAGCCTCTTGATGAGAGTGAAAGAGGAGTGGAAAAGTTGCTTAAAACTCAACATTCAGAAAACTAAGATCATAGCAGTTGGTTCCATCACTTTATGGCAAACAGATGGGGAAACAAAAGAAACAGACTTTATTTTGGGGGGCTCCAAAATCACTGCAGATGGTGACTGCAGCCATGAAATTAAAAGACACTTCTTCTTGGAAGAAAAGCTATAACCAACCTAGACAGCATATTAAAAAGCAGAGACATTACTTTGCCAACAAAGGTCCATCCAGTCAAGGCTATGTTTTCCCGGTAGTCATGTATGGATGTGAGTTGGACTATAAAGAAAGCTGAGTGCCAAACAATTGATGCTTTTGAACTATGCTGTTGGAGAAGACTCTTAAGAGTCCCTTGGACTGCAAGGAGATACAACCAGTCCATCTTAAAGGAAATCAGTCCTGAATATTCATTGGAAGGACTGATGCTGATGCTGAAACTCTAATACGCTGGCCACCTGATGCAAAGAACTGGGTCATTTGAAAAGACCTTAATGCTGGGAAAGATTGAAGGCAGGAAGAGAAGGAGATGACAGAGGATGAGATGGTTGGATGGCATCACCAACTCAATGGACATGAGTTTGAACAAGCTCCAGGAGTTGGAGATGGACAGGGAGGCCTGGCGTGCTGCAGTCCATGGGGTTGCCAAGAGTCGGACACAACTGAGCAATTGAACTAAACTGAACTGATTTCCCTGTTCGAAGCTACTACACATAAGAGCCAACAGAGACGATAGATTTTTAAATGTAGTGAAAAGTGAGAAAGAATTAGTCACTCAGTTGTGTCCAACTCTTTTACGACCCCATGCACTGCAGCCCGCTGGGCTCCTCCAGCCATGGGATTCTCCAGCAAGAATGCTGGAGTGGGTTGCCATGCCCTTGTCCATGTCATCTTCCCGAACCAGGGATCAAATCCTGGTTCTGCATTGCAGGCAGATTCTTAAAATAGCTACATGTTATCAAATCTACTAAAAACCAATAGACTGAAATAGAGACTCTGGAGCCAGGCCACTCTGGGCAAGTTATTTTCATTTCTGCCCACAGGGTTTTTTGTCAAGTATGCAGGACTGACTGTCGGTGACTCAAGCGCCACACAAGTAGGGGCTACGGCTCCTGCCCCTGTGGGTGCAGGGCCAAGAGCACAGAACAGAAAGCACGGCCGTGGGGCCGCTGCCTGAAGGGAAACCCCAGGAAGAGGCATCTCCCGCCCTCCTCCAGCAAGAGCCGCTCTTCAGTTCCCTGAATCCTCCTGGGGAAAGCAGAGGCGGCACGCCTCCACTGCCTCCACTAAGTTCCGCAGTGAGAACTGCATGCAGCCCGTCCCCGCGGGCTGAGCCTCCCTGATGGCTGGAAGCGAGAAAAAGACGATGAACAGGCGTCATGACGGTGGCCAGCTTGGAGGTCTAATGGGAAGAGCACTGAGAGCTAGATGCCAGCACCTGGCTCTCCAGGAGCTGGGGCAGAAGCTACCAGAGGCGCTGCCCTTCCCGGAAAGCAGCCACGTGGAGACGCCCCGGCCACCGGCCGGACGCCCCCCGCACCCAGCCCTCCAACCCAAGAGAACACGGCAGGGACACGCCGCCCTGCATGCAGCAGTGCTGGATGCCCCATCACATGCGATGGGTGCTTTCCAAAAACTCCATGCCTTGCCCTTGAAACAAGTCCAAACAGGTGAGAGGAAGACTGCCCCTCACCAGGGCCAGACGTTATCAGCTACAGCTCAACAATGCCATTTCTTTTTTTTTTTTTTTTTTTTAAGGCTATTTATTTATTTGGGCTTCCCTGGTGGCTCAGCAGCAAAGAATCCACCTGCCAATGCAGGAGATGATGGTTTGATCCCTAGGTTAGGAAGATCCCCTGGAGAAGGAAATGGCAACCCGCTCCAGTACTCTTGCCTGAGAAATCCCATGGCAGAGGAGCCTGGTGGGCTACAGTTCATAGGGTTGCAAAGAGTGGGACAAGACTTAGCAGCTCAACAACAAAAATGTACCTATTTATTTATTTTGGTCATGCCCCAAGTCATGTGGGAATCTTAGCTCCCCAACCAGGATTCAAACCCGTGTCCCCTGCACTATAAACTCAGAGTCTTACCCACAGACACTGCTAGAGAAGTCCCCTACGATGCCACTTCAAATCTCTAACTACATCCTAGTTAGTGAGGATCTGCCTCTGAAGACTTTTATGCTCTAAATCATTCAGGATAAATAAAGGAAGTTAAAACTTCTCTGTTAAAAAGTAAACAAGAAACACGCCAAATACCTTAATTATCAATCTTAGCATAAACCAAGTTTACCCTAACCATCGTACTTCCTACTTGATCAAATAGATAATCACCAAAAAATACACCAATATACTGAGAAATAACAACTCATTCAAAAAATAAACCAATGTTTTAAGAAAGGCAAAGAGCACTTTAATTGATTTCCATTCTCCTCTTCCCTGCTGGCTGTTTAGTGTATCACTCATGATGATCTTGTCACTCCACCCTCCACCCTTAACCCCACCGATGGCTACTTTAGGACAGGTCAGCCCCAAGCCCACTTGGGCCACCGGGATCCAACGTTCTGGGGATTTGGGGAAAGAAACTAGCCCCCTTAGGACCATGACAAGCCAGTGTCTGCCATCCCCAGAGTCACACCCAAGAAGCAGGGTTCCAGCCTCTCTGAGAGCCACGCTGCNCATGCCTTGCCCTTGAAACAAGTCCAAACAGGTGAGAGGAAGACTGCCCCTCACCAGGGCCAGACGTTATCAGCTACAGCTCAACAATGCCATTTCTTTTTTTTTTTTTTTTTTTAAGGCTATTTATTTATTTGGGCTTCCCTGGTGGCTCAGCAGCAAAGAATCCACCTGCCAATGCAGGAGATGATGGTTTGATCCCTAGGTTAGGAAGATCCCCTGGAGAAGGAAATGGCAACCCGCTCCAGTACTCTTGCCTGAGAAATCCCATGGCAGAGGAGCCTGGTGGGCTACAGTTCATAGGGTTGCAAAGAGTGGGACAAGACTTAGCAGCTAAACAACAAAAATGTACCTATTTATTTATTTTGGTCATGCCCCAAGTCATGTGGGAATCTTAGCTCCCCAACCAGGATTCAAACCCGTGTCCCCTGCACTATAAACTCAGAGTCTTACCCACAGACACTGCTAGAGAAGTCCCCTACGATGCCGCTTCAAATCTCTAACTACATCCTAGTTAGTGAGGATCTGCCTCTGAAGACTTTTATGCTCTAAATCATTCAGGATAAATAAAGGAAGTTAAAACTTCTCTGTTAAAAAGTAAACAAGAAACACGCCAAATACCTTAATTATCAATCTTAGCATAAACCAAGTTTACCCTAACCATCGTACTTCCTACTTGATCAAATAGATAATCATCAAAAAATACACCAATATACTGAGAAATAACAACTCATTCAAAAAATAAACCAATGTTTTAAGAAAGGCAAAGAGCACTTTAATTGATTTCCATTCTCCTCTTCCCTGCTGGCTGTTCAGTGTATCACTCATGATGATCTTGTCACTCCACCCTCCACCCTTAACCCCACCGATGGCTACTTTAGGACAGGTCAGCCCCAAGCCCACTTGGGCCACCGGGACCCAACGTTCTGGGGATTTGGGGAAAGAAACTAGCCCCCTTAGGACCATGACAAGCCAGTGTCTGCCATCCCCAGAGTCACACCCAAGAAGCAGGGTTCCAGCCTCTCTGAGAGCCACGCTGCTGCCACGAGGAGCCTAAGTCTCCCAGTGACCGCACTCCTGCGGGTGGGCAGCCCAGAGGCAGGAAGAGCCGCGGTCTCTGGCGACCCACTTCTAAACTTCCTTTTATGGAATATTAAGTTTCCTTATAATCTAAATTCGTTTCATATTGTACCCTAACACATCATAATTTACACATCTTGCTCTACATGTCCATTAGAGCATAATAATGTCATCCATGTTCATATAAATGTTAGCAAAAAGTGTTCTATTTTAAATAAACTGATGGCCATATGAGACTCATTAAATACATGGCTCTCACAGTTAAATAAAAATATCTGAATAACTTTCTGGAGTAATTTCTGGACATTTTGTCCTTCAATAATTATCAATAAAACAGAAAACTAGTTTAAAAACATTTAGAAACAGCAAACTCTCAATCTGACATAAAACTTTGGTTATATAGTAGTATTACTTTTAAGAGCAAGAAAAGGGTAACTTTTAGACCCTAAAATATTAGTCACATTCACAGTGTTTAAGTCACAATCAAAAAAGAACTGATGCTAATGCTTTTTACGTAATCAAGTTTAGCTTAAAAAAATCTTTAGACTCTGCTGCCAGTGAGCCATATGAATGGAATACGTGGGTAGGACAGATTAACTGCAACCTACAGAGAAGCCAAACATGTTTATTTTAACCACTTATAATATTTTCAGCTTCATCGTGCTAGATAAACAGTTAAAATACAAAGATGTTTCTGATGAGCAGTGACTTAAACAATGAAACCAAAAGAGCAAGAAAGTAATAAAAGAAGAGCAGAAGCAGAAGATGGCTACTGAAAAGGCTAGCTTCTAAAAAAACGGATAAAGGCAGAGAGAGGAGGGAGGGAGCAGACCACTCGGGACCCCCCAGCACGGGCGTGGAGCTGGTGTTCCATGAGGCAGGCCCACTCTTCATCAGGAATCAGCATGCATTCAAAATGGCAGAGAAACCCCCACTGCCCAAAGGAATTCAGCCTGGTCTACAAACACGTCAGGTCAGCACTATTTCACACACCCTAGCTGATGTTACGGTAGATATTGTGAAGATTTATTCCTATCATAAATACACTACAGAATACTTTTAAATTGGAGCTAAAAAAANCAGCCTGGTCTACAAACACGTCAGGTCAGCACTATTTCACACACCCTAGCTGATGTTACGGTAGATATTGTGAAGATTTATTCCTATCATAAATACACTACAGAATACTTTTAAATTGGAGCTAAAAAAAAAAATAATAACGTATCCATTGGAATCTTCAAAGAAAACGTATTTGGACCTGGAAACAACGTAAGCAGACTGATAGACGCAGGGCAATGAAAGATAACCTCTTCAACCGGAGAAAGCTCACGTACGACCGAGGACCTCCCCTCGCCTGGGGGACAGACCTAACCACAGCTGTGGCTCACACAGGCCTGAGTGGGGCAGGCGGGGCTGTGGAGCCAGGACCAGGCCCGCCTTCCTGCCTACAATCACCCTGCCCACCTCACCGCGGCTGGGTTGGGCGCGTCTATTTTAAGGTGCGCGACTCCAAATTGCTCAGGAGCATGTGATTACCGGCCAATGTGGGGAGCTGAGAGTGTGCAGAGACTTCCCAGCCAGCCTTGAGAGTGGACAACCAGCTCGGACCACAGTGGCACGGTGAATCACCATGCTATCTGGGGTCTAAGTACACGGGTGGTGAAGTCANAACCGTCATGTAGCAACTGACAGCTGAAACCCCTTCCAAGCAATGCCACAGGGCTGTTTACCGCCCTCTGAAAGCCCCTGGCTCCCCCAGTGAAGCCCACACAGAGGGCTGCCCAGTCCACATTCCACATCTGGGGAACTTGAGACGGGAACTGGTGTGGCTCCTGACCGTACCAGTGAGAAAATTTTCACCAGCACTTTAAACACGAGCTGAATTTTCAAGAAGGAATGAAAGAATATCCCCATAACTAACAATAACGTTATCAACAAAGTTGTGAGTTACATGGCACTTACACACTCCTGAAATTTAAGCTACACAGATAACATTCCTGATTCCCACCACCTCAGAGCTAAAACTCAGCCTCTATTTTCCGACCGGAATTTGAGACACTAGACACAGAAGGTATATTTAATACAAGTCCTATCCTGATACCACCGCATTCCACCTGTCTACACCCTAAGCATTTCTTCTGAACTAGCAAAACACACGTACCTTCATTTTCAGAGGCATGGCATTTCACTTTCAATACCAAGTCAAATGTCCTTTCTGGATTTTCCCTGAAAGAAAAAGAACTTTGTTAGTATTTCTTTCCTATGACAAAGTTTATATTCTCTTAACTCTAATAGTTAATCTTGTACTTGTCTCAATAGATTCCATGTAACGATATGACCAGGCTTCCCAGGTGGTCAAGAAACCACCTGCCAATTCAGGTGAGACCCAGGTTCAATTCTTGGATTGGGAAGATCCCCCGGATAAGGAAACAGCAACCTAATGCAGTACTCCTGCCTGGGAAATCCCATGGACAGAGGAGCCTGGTGGGCTACAGTCCATGGGATCACAAATGAGTGGGAGGCGACTTAGCGACTAAAGAACAAAAAGCTACATGATCACAAGGGAGAAGAAACGAATAAGTGTTTTCCTGGTTCAGCAACAAGAGCACTGAGGCTAATCGTTCAGAGACTTTGGAAAAACATTTAACTTCTGAGTCTCCTTCTCACCTAGAAAGTACCCTGTTAGGGTCACAGAACAACTGTGAGGATTACAAGTCACACACGACACATGGAAGTGCTTTATGAAGTATTAAGTGCTTATAAATAGAAAGCACTGCCTTTATCTTATCCAATCAAAATTGAAAAGCCAGACGTTCCTAACAGGCTCTACCTCTCTCCACCAGCAGAGCTTAACCGCAGGTTCTCTGGCTTTCATCAAAGGACTTGCAATATAGACACAACGGAATGACTGGTTCCCCCTGCCACGTTCTAGAGCACCGTGAAACATGAAACACCCATAATGGTCCTTAAAAGTGGAACTTTGCATATATTATCTTGAGACAGAATTACAGTAGGGAAGCACGTTTTAAGTAACAAACTATACATAGCCTCCGAGGCGAACCCAAAAAGATAATGTCAACTATCTGGGAAAACTGGACTATTTCAATATTGGAGTTGATCCCTAAGAACAGTAAGGTTTTGCTTCATTCAGAAGTTACCAACATTCACTAAAGGCTCACACATTCAAGGTATACTTTGTTAATTTCAAAAAGTGAATGGAAATCTATTGAGACATCATCTTTAGAAACATTGTGTTCTTTTTAACATAGTTCTGTTTTAATCTCTTTCTGCCAGAAGATAAAAGATCAAGCAACATCTGATACCACAAAGTCCATGTGATCCAAGTGTTAATGTATTTCAGTTATTTCTGCCACTGGAGTCCTTGGTTGTCTGTGCACTAGCTGTTTTTAATAATGCATTTCCCACAAGAAACTAACAGCTATGTTGGCTTCTAAGTAAGCCCTCTATTTTTTAAAATTTATTACAAGAATCTAGAAACAAAGAAATTGGCAAGCCATATAAATTACTCTGCAAATTTCTCAGCCGTCCCACTATTAAATTGCTTCAGTGGGAATAATCTGAACTCGGATGAGCCTCCCTCCTAATCCAGTTAATGTCAAAAGATATACTTTTTAAAGTCCCATACCTAGCACCCTCCCCCAACATATCAAACACTGAAGAAAATTATTTGCCTATTTTCCTAAGTCTTTAGAACCTCTCTTAAGTGTAAATACAAAATACTCTATAAAACTGGGAAATGTTAAAGGCTTTTAACGTTAAAAGTAATATATATACGATATTCATGAACTCGGGTAGGGTGGGGTGGGGGTTGGTTTAAGAGGGTGTCAAAGGAAGAAAGAAGGAATTTTTTGCAAAGTAAGTTTCCAGAGGAAAATATAAAACTGCCCCTAAGATAACTGAAAAAAACCCACCACACTGTTCAGATGGCTTTTTGCCTGCCCAAGGGGCACCCAAAGGTGCTGCTGACCGCAGGGAAAACACTCCCCCCCGAGCCGCTCCTGCCGGCGCCGGTACTCCACGCCCGGGGCACCTTTCTGCCCTGAGAAGGGGCCGCAGGAGGGAGAGCCGGGGCCGCCGGTAAACACCGTGGAAGCGCGCCGGGAGGCCAGTCACGCCCGAGCCGCCGGCCCGCCC
>SJYW01043964.1:182597-195415 GCA_006410735.1 Raphicerus campestris
GGGCGCTAGGGCCGCCGACCCCCGCCCCGGAAAGCCAAGTGCCCGACAGGGCACCCGGCCCCCGCGGCGCGCGCCCCCGGAGCCGGCCCGGGCTCGGGGCGTCTCGGGGGTTGCGGTTCAGGGCCGGGCCCCGGGGGTGGGGGTGCTCAGGGCCGCCCCCCGCCACCGCCCCGGAAAGCCAGCTACCCGACAGGGCACCTGCACCCCGCCGGGCGCGCGCCCCGCCTCCGAGCAACCGTTAACCCTTGGTGCGTGGGGGGCGCAGCATGGCGTTCAGGCTGCACATCCCGACCTCCAGGCGCCGCGCTCGGCCCCTGGCCTCCCTGCCGCTGGGCCTGGGTACCTGCTAGGGGATCCAGAGCCGCCCCCTCCTGAATCAGCAAGGTTCAGAGGTGCACCTGCTCAGGAGCCCAGCGCGGAGGCCAAATAGCACTGCTCCGCTGGCCTTGCACGTCGTCGGGGACACAGACCTCCCCCCATCACGGCCGCCATGTGGCCCAGGACTCACTTAGGGACCCATCCACGGAGAGGCAGGCCTTGGGCGCAGCCCGAGGGCACAGGGGCCTGAACTAAGAGCTGCCGCATGCGGAGCCCTGGGGGCGCGGGAGCACCGTCCCAGCCCGCGTGCTCACTCTGTGTGACAGGCGCTTTCACCAGCATCTTATGGATGAAGAAGCGGGCCAAGCCAGCCCATGGTTATGGCCAAGACCAGGTCTACCCTGTACCGCCTCTCTCCCTGTGTGTGGCCTCCTGTGTAGGATCTACCGAGAAGAGAGGTAGAAACAGTCTTACTTAGGATGGACGTGCGAAGGTGGTCCAGGGCTGGGCGGTTACACAGAGACCTTCCGGAGAAGGCTTCTCCCGTGCGTTACCACCCCTGACACACTGCCTCGGTGTTTTCCATCCCAATAGAGGTTGCTTCGGAGCTTCTTCATGCAAAAGGAAAGAGGATGAGAAGAAACCAGACATGGTATGAATAGAGTCATGAGACACACAACTCAAACAAGCAGGCTTGGGAATGAAACAGTTTAGAATCAAGAACCTAGAATTAAACTCAAGTATACCAGCCCTCATACATTCTGGCCCAAGATGACTGACTTGGTGAACAAACAGTCGTGATGCATGGCACAGTCACAGACCTGGTAGGCTAAAATGAGCACAGGATGTAATGGGGAAACAGAAAGATTATATTTTGGCAAATGTGTTGTCATAGCTTGACTTGGGGTGAGACACTTCAGGTTCTCAGTTCCTACATTTGTAAGATGGGAATTATTACTTGTGTATCACATGAACAATATGATGTTCAAGCTTAATAAAACTGCTACTAATTGTGTGATCTTTTGAGAAATCACTCTGTGGATTTCAGTTTCACAATGAGGCAAAATATACCACATCATCTTTTTTTCCCAAATAAAACTCTTTTCTACAGAAGAAGTTACTATAGTCCAAAGCCTTGAAAACACATCCATAGATTCAAAAACCACTTCTGCTACAACCAGACTTCTCCTTTCATTATAATTAATTCTTCTCCAAAGAAAGGAAGCCTACCTGAGGTGCCTACAGGAGTCTTTAATTTGTGGTGAGGTACTACTAATACAATTGTTTTCCCCAGCCATTTATTGGGATTTGACTGACAGTCATCGCTGGGTGGGGAAGATCCCCTGGAGGAGGGCATGGCAACCCACTCCAGGATGCTTGCCTGGAGATGCCCTGGACAGAGGAACCTGGTCATGTGGTCACACAGAGAAGCGACTTAGCCCAAGCGCACACAAGTAACAATCATACCCCTGCATATTGTTTTAAATTTACTCTAAGTGTATATATAGAGGAAATACGACATATGTACACAGAAAACAAATCTTTTTTAAACCAGCTTTTAGGCTGGCCATGATGAAAAGGTTTATACATCCTGATACTACTGAGGTAAAAGGGATAGAAACACAGATGGACACAATTTGTATGTTTGTTTAAAATTACTGAAAAAAGATTTCGTATACAGTTATGTTAGAGAGGTTTTATTAAAACCGGTGGTAAGAGTTAGCAGTTTTAGAACTTTTGACACAACTGGTAGAGAACTCTACAAAGGGCAAGCCTTCAAAGTGGTGTTAGATCTTCCTACTGTCATATTTCAGCAGTAATAATTCCTACTTGACAACTAACGTGAGCATATTCCTCTCTCAGGACTACAGAGAGAAGTATTTCTACTACAGGAGAAATAACCTCAGATAGGCAGATACCACTTTAATGGTAGAAAGTGAAAAGAAACTAAAGAGCCTCTTGATGAGGTGAAAGAGAAGAGTGAAAAAGCTGGCTTAAAACAACATTCAAAAAACGAAGATCATGGCATCCGGTGCTATCACTTCGTGGCAAATAGATGGGGAAAATGTGGAAACAGTGTCAGATTTCATTTTCTTGGGCTCCAAAATCAATACAGATGATGACTGCAGCCACGAAATTAAAGGACGCCTGCTCCTTGGAAGAACAGCTGTGACAAACCTAGACCAGTGTATTAAAAAGCAGAGACATCTGCTTTACCTACAAAGGTCTGAATATTCGAAGCCATGATTTTTCCTGTAGTCATGTGTGGATGTGAGAGTTGGACCATTAAAAAAAAGTCTGAGTGCTGAAGAACTGATGCTTTCGAACCGTGGTGCTGGAGAAGACTCGAGAGTCCCTAGAACAGCAAGGAGATCCAACCAGTCAATCCTAAAGGAAACCAACCCTGAACATTCATTGAAAGGACTGATGCTGAAGCTGGAGCTCCAATACTTTGGCCATCTGTTGAAAAGAACTGACTCATTGGAAAAAACCCTCATGCTGGGAAAGATTGAGGGCAGAAGAGGGCCACAGAGGATGAGATGTTTAGATAGTATCACTGACTCAATGGACATGAGTTTGAGCAAGCTCCGATAGTGAAGGACAAGGAAGCCTGGCATGCTGTAGTGCATAGGGTCTCAAACAGTCAGACACAGCTGAGCAATTGTAACAACAACAGTAGTCGAAGTACATAGTCTACATGTGGTCAAAGAACGTAGTCTATAAGCTAATAACGTTAAAATCTTTTCAGCTTATTTTAATTGTGTGTGTTTGTAAAGCTCTTGGGTAAGGTGTTCTAGAAATACATCCTTGGGAAATTCTCTGGTGGTCCACTGGTTACGGCTCTGCACTTTTACTGCCAAGGACACAGGTTCATTCCCTCGTCAAGGAAGTAAGATCTCACAAACCACATGGCACAACCAAAATATAAGTAAATAAAAATAAAAGATATGTCTTTGATCAAACGTTATGCTTGTGCCTTTGACAGCTTCTATTACTAGATTTGCGTCTACTTGATACAATTCAATTAATAAAAGAGATGACTTAAAATCTCCTAATTGATGATGGATTCGTCTATCTCAATTTAAAGTCCTTTCAGTGGCTGTTTTATATAGTCTGGGGTGGTGCTATAATATGCAAGCCACTTTACAATTGCTATTTATGCTCAGCACACTCACATTATTTCATAACTTTCTGAAACTCTAGCCATGCTTTTGCTTTAGTGTCTAAACAGCTTGCTCCTGATGAGATCAGTCCAGCACAGCAGCTCAGCTCAGTTCACTTCAGTTGCTCAGTCGTGTCCAACTCTCTGTGACCCCATGAATTGCAGCACGCCAGGCCTCCCTGTCCATCACCATCTCCTGGAGTTCACTCAGACTCACGTCCATCGAGTCCGTGATGCCATCCAGCCATCTCATCCTCTGTCATCCCCTTCTCCTCCTGCCCCCAATCCCTCCCAGCATCAGAGTCTTTTCCAATGAGTCAACTCNGAACTCTGCATTCAGATGCTTATATCTTTCCTTTTCTCCTTTACTTTTCACCTCTCTTCTTTTCACAGCTATTTGTAAGACCTCCCCAGACAGCCATTTTGTTTTTTTGCATTTCTTTTCCTTGGGGATGGTCTTGATCCCTGTCTCCTGTACAGTGTCATAAACCTCCATCCATAGTTCATCAGCCACTCTGTCTATCAGATCTAGTCCCTTAAGTCTATTTCTCACTTCCATTGTATAATCATAAGGGATTTGATTTAAGTCATACCTGAATGGTCAAGTGGTTTTCCCTACTTTCTTCAATTTAAGTCTGAATTTGGCAATAAGGAGTTCATGATCTGAGCCACAGTCAGCTCCCGGTCTTGTTTTTACTGACTGTATAGAGCAGAATTCTCCAACTTTGGCTGCAAAGAATATAATCAATCTGATTTCGGTGTTGACCATCTGGTGATGTCCATGTGTAGAGTCTTCTCTTGTGTTGTTGGAAGAGGGTGTTTGCTATGACCAGTGCGNTAGAGCAGAATTCTCCAACTTTGGCTGCAAAGAATATAATCAATCTGATTTCGGTGTTGACCATCTGGTGATGTCCATGTGTAGAGTCTTCTCTTGTGTTGTTGGAAGAGGGTGTTTGCTATGACCAGTGCGTTCTCTTGGCAAAACTCTATTAGTCTTTGCCCTGCTTCATTCTGCATTCCAAGGCCAAATTTGCCTGTTACTCCAGGTGTTTCTTGACTTCCTACTTTAGCATTCTAGTCCCCTATAATGAAAAGGACATCTGTTTTGAGTGTTAGTTTGGGTGGCTGCGACGGCATGCAGAGCGTGGGTGAGAGGAGCTA
This sequence comes from Raphicerus campestris, assembly GCA_006410735.1. Classification (NCBI taxonomy): domain Eukaryota; kingdom Metazoa; phylum Chordata; class Mammalia; order Artiodactyla; family Bovidae; genus Raphicerus; species Raphicerus campestris. The sequence continues at coordinate 187,240 of SJYW01043964.1, forward strand.
CCCCATGTCCAAGGTCAGGAGCAGAAGCCGGAAGGACCCCATGCTGGTTGGCCAAGAGGAGCTACGCCACGTCCGAGGTCAGGGGCGGCGGCCGAAAGTGCCAGGCTGCTACAGTGCAGGATCAGCCAAGAAGAGCTACCCTGACTTGAGGCCAGGAGCGGCAGCTGGGAGGAGCAACCCCACGTCCAAGGAGCGGTGGCTGCATGGGCACCAGAGGGCCTAGAGGAACTAGTCCACGTTCAAGGTCAGCAGGGGCAGTGGTGAGGAGATACCCCTCATCCAAGGTAAGGAGCAGCAACTGCTCTTTGCTGGAGCAGCCGTGAAGAGATACCCCATGTCCAAGGTAAGAGAAACACAAGTAAGATGGTAGGTGTTGCAAGAGGGCATCAGAGGGCAAACACACTGAAATCGTAATCACAGAAAACTAGTCAGTCTAATCACACTAGAACTACAGCCTTGTCTAACTCTAACTCAATGTTCAGTAGCTCAGTTGTGTCCAACTCCCTGCGACCCCATGAACCACAGCACGCGAGGCCTCCCTGTCCATGACTAACTCCCGGAGTTCACCCAAACTCATGTCCATTGAGTTGGTGATGCCATCCAGCCATCTCATCCTCTGTTGTTCCCTTCCCCTCCTGCCCTCAATCTTTCCCAGCATCAGGGTCTTTTCAAATGAGTTAGCTCTTCGCATCAGGTGGCCAAAGTATTGGAGTTTCAGCTTCAGCATCATTCCTTCCAATGAACACCCAAGACGGATCTCCTTTAGGATGGACTGGTTGGATCACCTTGCAACCCAAGGGACTCTCAAGAGTCTTCTCCAACACCACAGTTCAAAAGCATCAATTCTTTGGCACTCAGCTTTCTTTATAGTCCAACTCTCACATCTATACACGACCACTGGAAAAACCATAGCCTTGACTAGACGGACTTTTGTTGGCAAAGTAGTGTCTCTGCTTTTCAATATGCTATCTAGGTTGGTCATAACTTTCCTTTGCCTACTGTTAGTATCAATATATCTTTTTCATCCTATTACATCAAAACTTTCTAAGTCATTATGTGCAGATGGATCTAACTAATGTGAATTTTGGCTTTCAATCTAGTCCGATAATCACTCTTAGATTGAACATTTAGGCCACTGCATGTTTTATAACTGCTGACATATTTGAGTTCATATCCACCATGGTGTACTTTGCATTCATCTTCTCTGGGTCTATATTTTCTTTCTCTCATCTTTGCCTTCTTTAGAATTAAATTTTCTTTTATGCTTTTACTTCTCCCTTGTTCCAGCTTGGAAGTTATACAATCTGTTCCTATTCACATAGTGACTAACCTAGAAATTTTAACAGGCAAATTTATGTGATTAAATCCAGAACTGATCAGTATATCAACTTTCTCTCAAACAACACACAGACCTTTGAGATACCCTCCAAGACTACAATACATTGCTGATGTTGCTTTATACTGCCGATGTTTGTTTAAATTTACCCAGAAGTTTACCACTTATTTTGCTCTTTTTTTTTAAAATTATTTTTTAGCCATGCCACACAGTACATGGGGCTTCCCTTGTGGCTCATCTGGGAAAGAGTCTGCCTGCAGTGCAGGAAACCTGGGGATACCTGTGTTGGGAAGATCCCCTGGAGAAGGGAAAGGCTAACCACTCCAGTATTCTGGCCTGGAAAATTCCATGGACTATAGTTGCACAAAATTTCATGGACGGTAGTTCCATGGACTGTATGGGGTTGCACAAAGTCAGACATGCCTGAGCAACTTCCACTTTCACAGTATGTGGGAATTAGTTCCCTGACCAGGGATCCAACCCACACCCTCTTCACTGGAAGCAAGGAGTCTTAACCACTGGACCACCAGGACCCCACTTCTTTCTTATTTTCAGCTTCTATCTCCCATCTAGGATTGCCTTCCTTCTGTCTAAAATACAGGCCATAGGTACTGACCGAGTCTCTCACTCTTTGTTCAGGTGAGAAATATATATATTTCACCCTCATTCTTAAAAGACATCTTCACTGATAAAGAATTCTAAATTGACGTTTCTTTCTGTACAATGTCAATATCATTATTCTGTCTTCCAACATCTCCAGTTATAATTTGAATTTTGAAAGTAATCTTGAAGTGTAATCTTTGTCTCTACTTTTAAGATATTTCATTTGTCTTTAGATTTCTAGATTCTCTATCAAGCATTGAGATGAAGATTTGTTTAATCCCTTCTTGGTTACTCTGCATTTCTTGATGCTGGACTGGTGAATTCCATCAGTTCTGGGAAATTCTGAACATCATCCTTGCTTCTCTTTCCTTCTGGGATTCTGACAATACACATATCTCTTTCTACCTTCCATTTCTCTTAATATCTCTGTCGTAGTTTCTTTTTCTTTATCATTCTAGGCTGGATTTTGGATAACTTTATAAATATCTTCCTTTTCATTAATACTTTCTGTGGCTTTCTCTTATCTTCTGTTAAAGTCAGACATTTGGTTTTTTATCTGTATTTTATTTCTGAAGCTCTGTTTGGTTATTTTTAAATCTGCGTTCTCTTAAAATGTATAACCAACTAAGACCTATGTATAGCACAAGGAACTCCGTTCAGTGTTATGTGGCAGCTGAGTGGAAGCGGAGTTTGGGGGAGAATGGATACATGTATGTGTGTGGCTGAGTTCCCATCGCTGTTCACCTGAAGCTATCACAACATTGTTAATTGGCTATACCCCAGTACAAAATAAAAAGATTAGTTAAAGTTTAAAAATCTGCTTTCTCCACTCATGTTTCAAGCCTTTCCCTAATTTCTTAAAATATATTCTAGCTCAGTTCAGTTGCTCAGTCATGTCCGGCTCTTTGCGACCCCCATGAACCGCAGCACGCCAGGCCTCCCTGTACATCACCAACTCCTGGAGTCCCAAACTCATGTCCATCGAGTCGGTGATGCCATCCAACTATCTCATCCTCTGTCATTCCGTTCCCCTCCTGCCCTCAATCTTTCCAGCATCAAGATCTTTTCAAATGAGTCAGCTCTTCGCATCAGGTGGTCAAAGTATTGGAGTTTCATCTTCAACATCAGTCCTTCCAATGAACACCCAGGACGGATCTCCTTTAGGATGGACTGGTTGGATCGCCCTTGCAGTCCAAGGGATTCTCAAGAGTCTTCTCCAACACCACAGTTCAAAAGCATCAATTCTTCAGTGCTCAGCTTTCTTTATAGTCCAACTCTCACATCCATACATGACTACTGGAAAAACCATAGCTTTGACTAGATGAACCTTTGTTGGCAAAGTAATGTCTTGGCTTTTTAATATTCTGTCTAGGTTAGTCATAACTTTTCTTCCAAGGAACAAGCATCTTTTAATTTCATGGCTGCAGTCACCATCTGCGGTGACTTTGGAGCCCAAAAATATAAAATCTGTCACTGTTTCCATTGTATTGGGTTGGCCAAAAATTTCATTTGAGTTTTTCCATAAGATCTTATGGGAAAACCCAAACAACCTTCTTGACCAACCCAGTACTATGATAACCATAAAGGTAATCCCTGGCCTCCCAACCCCCATCCATTTACATAATGTATCCATGCAGAAATAGGCCTTAGACATAAACGAAGAGACACCGATAGCAGGAGTACCTGCCCTGACCACTCCGTCCCCTGTGGAGTGTGGAAAGAGGAGCAGTATTGTCAACTCTAGAACTGTATTTCTTAAATAATACCTTAATATTGCTTTGAGTAATAATATTGCTTAGCTAGACTCAAATGGGCCATGAGCTTCATTTTATTTTAAGGTTTTCAGTTCCAAAAAGTTAACTTAGAAATGAAATTTTAGACACAACCCTCTCGTGAGTACATGAGATCCAAGTGAGGCATTCCCCAAGATCGTGTGCTGCATTGCCTCCTAATATTCTTCCTGGTAAAACTTTATTAATAGTACAACCACCTTCATTTATTTTGGAAGAAAAATCCTTTATATAAAGTATGTAATAAGTCAAGTTTTCTTGAAGTCTTTAGAAAACTATCTTGAAAATATTTTAGTAGGGCCTGCCTTTTAATACCAACTGGGATAGAATTGTTAAAAAGAATATTCTTTAAGCATGTTATTCCTTTTATACTTAACACCAATATCATGAATTTGAATCTAAAGGTAAAAATCTCTTTCAGAATGATATATGAACTACTTTTAAAATAGAGAGAAAGTAGATGAGATTTGGGGGCAATATCTCTCCTGAACATATTCTTACCTTGAGTTGTTTTCACATCTCTGGGCCTATAAAGTTAGCATTCTATATTAATTTGAAATCCAGCTTTGAAAGTTGTCTTCCAGTTTGGAGACAAAGGGATCAGATCATTCTTAACATCTTTACTACCAAATCTGAACCTATCCAAATGGGATATACAGTTTATACAGTTGTTTATACAGTTCAAATGGGAAAGGATATTTCTTTCTCCTGCTACTAAACTTATAGTGAAAAAGACTTTTAGTGAAATTCTCAAAAATAATACAACAAAGAGATTCTCTTCCCCCCCCCCACCCCATTCCAAGTGATTTGCCCAAAATCAGAAAGTCACATTCTCTTACCTCTGATCACCTTCAGCTGGTTCACGTTTACCTTCATTCTTCAATTCACCAGACATTGGAAGATTTTAAACAGTCCTTGCAGTTAAGAAAAAAGAATATTCGGAGCAGAGTTATTAGCGACCAATGGGAACCAGAGAAGACAAGCTTTCCTGGTGACTCTGGCTTGCAAGAAGCAGAGCGGTGTTTGTGTAACCCCGTGCAGTGCGTGGGAAAGACTGCTAACCCCGCCCACCAGACACTCCACAGAAATAGACCTCTGCATTGTCAAAGGCTCTGCTCACACCCACCTGATACACGGAAGCTGAGTGATCACACCCGATGAACAATGACAGTGGAATTTACTGGAAGGAAGCAGAAAAGCGGCTAATGCGATGTTACCAGTGCAACGCGGACAGTAATCCTTAGAAGCCGCCGTCATCCGGATGCAGAGGAATGATTCCAACAGATTCCTGTATGGCAAGTTCTACTTTGCTAAAACACAGTGACGAGGCAAACTTGACATGCACTTAGATCTGAGCGACTCTAGGGAGAAAAAGAATACTAGCAGACAGAACTCAGTCAAATACCGCTGAAAAGGTACAGCAGAAGGTCCTTGAAGTGGTGCATGGAAGTTCTAAACTCCTGATTGTTTGACTATTTTCTACTTCCTTACTGGTGCAAATGAGAAGATACAAATCAACAAGGACTGAGAGGTCTCCTGGTCGTCATCTCTCTGCTGATTTTTCTGATGTGACAGATCTGAAACATAGGCAAGCGTCTCGGCTTGTAGTCTTCCCTGGGAAGGAAGGAGCCGTGGATGGACGCTCCATGAAACTGACCAAGGTCTTCCTAGTTTGGTGGGGATTTGCGTGCTTTGTAGAGAGGACTCAGTCTTGCCCGCCTTTCCTCATTCACTGTGCACAATTTCATCAGCCTTTTCCTGCACTCTGGAGCTTGCCAGTCAGGATGGCTGAGCAGGGCAAGAGTGCAGGAGGGCTCAGGACCCTTCGGCCGCTGCACCCGTGGAGGCTGACTGCTCTGTTGCTGCACAAACACCTCTTGGGCCTCCCTCCACTCCCCGTGTTGAACTGCGGACAAGGGAACTAGGGCATCAGTCTGCGCTGTGAAGGGTAACTGTCCCGTGGTTACTTAACCTCACCATGGTTACTTAAGAAAGCTACCAAGGGGCTTCCCTGATGGTCCAGTGGTTAAGTCAGCCTTCCAATGCAGGGGACATGAGTTCGATCCCTGGTCAAGGAACTAAGATCCCACATGCCTCAGGACGACGAAGCCTGCGAGGCACAACGAAAGATCCTGGATGATGCGACGAAGATCCCACATGCCACAGCTAAGACGCAACACAGCCAAGTAAACAAACAAGTAAATAGTGAAAGATGGGAACGAAAACTACCGCTTGGCCGCTAGTAATTCCTGTCCCGTGACGTCTGAAGGCCGCTGATCCCCACGTGACCCACTTCTTTCGGTCGCTGATGTTTAACACAAGCATGTTGCTCCTCCGCTTTAAATAAGCAGGTGTGGACTCTTAAGCAGTCCCTGCATGACTTCATGAGGAGTGGCCTGACCTCAGAAATAGGAGGAAGGCTTTGAATCCAGTGGCCTGTGACTGAGTTACAAAAAAACTCACTCCAGCAAGCAGCCGGCAAGACGACTTCCAGTTTGTGAAAGCCAAAAAAAAAAAAAAAAAAAAAAGTGTCTTAACATTTGAGCCACTCTGTCATTCCATGCACAAAGGCTCCATGTACATGGCAGGACCACGAGCTGCTCCACACTTGCAGTGTCCTTTTCACACTTGCAGTGTCCTTTTCACACTTGCTGTGATTTTGCCAAGTGCTTTATGATCATGTTTTATTAGCTGGGTCTCTCGATCGCCCTGCGAGGTAAAGACTAGCAGGTGAAACAGGCACTGTCCATGATGAGACAGGAAGCAAACACTCTGGGGACGTTTTACTCCCAGAAGCCCCTGTGGAGGAACACGCTTTTCCCCGCTTGCCGGAGGCACCAGGAAATAGAAGCCAGCCCACAGAACACCACTGAACCATTTTTAAAAGCCACTTTTTGTGTGTGAAACACATATATTGCTTCTTCCCTCCATTTCTCTCTCTCCCTTTCTCTCACTTACTCAACAAAAGTGAGCAAGTCTTCAGTAGGTCTGTATTTCAATTCAAAATTATCACATGGCATCTGCTTCTATCTACCTACTTAAATTACATGCATTATTTACAATTTTTGAGGACATTCATTTCTTTAAAGGTCCTCTGCACAAGCTGTAGGATAAACAAAAACATTTATATAACAAACTAAAAGAATGTGCTACAAGTCTGCTATATGAAAATAAAAGATTCTAGAAGACTTTTATGCCGCGATTTTACAGATAACGAAAGCTAAGCTGAAACTTTCTTAATGTAATTAGTTCATAGACAAATCACATCTTTAGGGGCAGTCTTGGTCTAGAGAAACTGGATTTTCTGGTTCTCAAAGATGGAAAAGCAAAACTAAAGTATGAGCCTCTGTGAACATTCATAAAAACACAGAATGGACATTCCATATGACTCCAGTTAGTTTACATTATATATTTGTTGTGTGAGTCTCCATTCAACACAAAGCTTTAAACCCATGGCATTAAAATTACATTTTGGGGGGCATTATGTGGTAGGGATTTTTTTATGTAAGGGGAGGGCCTAGAGAAAAAGATAAAGTCAGTGATGACAGCCTCTGTATAGTTAAGCCATCTGCAATAAGAAAAGGATGCTCGGGAAGAGCTGCCTGGCTCCTTGCTGCCACATAGGAGGTCCAGTTCCCTGACCAGGGCTCAAACCCAGACCCCCTTCATGGCGAGCACAGAGCCTTAGCCACTGGACCACCAGGGAAGTCCCGGCCTGGGTAGATCTGAACTGGCAGTTATCTCAGTCTTTGCTGACTCACTGCGTCCACATCTGTCCAATCAGACTCAGGTATATGCTAATAAATGTGTCAGGACTCAAGCGACTTGGGCTGTGATTTTCCATTTAGTTTGTTTGGCAAGCATGGAAGAATCACGTTCAAGCATTAATTTTATGAATGCAGTGTTAAACGCTACCAAATATTAAGGCATACAGAGGTGAGGTCTACGCTATCTATGAAAGAGGGCAGAGACATTTCAATGGCAACTTCGAGCTACCTTTTAGGAGGGAATGCAAAGCATAAAAAGTACAACAATGATGGAATGTCCAAAAGTCACTCATGACAAGTCTAACTATGCCTGTGTGTTACCGCGCCACACTCTGCAACGGCCCCCTGCAGCCCTGCTCAGCTAAGGCCACCACAGGCAATCAGTTTCAGCCCCCACACTCGGCCACTCTGCCATCTAGACAGACACAGCCCGGCCTTCTCAGGCCCTGATTACGGATCTCTCCCCAGTTTCTCAGAGGACCCAGAAAGTCGGAGAAGACAGACTATGATAAAGAGATGGTTGTCATGAGAGAAGCTGGCATCTGCATCTAGTGACTTTGCACATGGCTCCTCTTGGGGACATTGTCAAGCACACCGCAAGGAGATTCTGACTTGGAGAAATGTGTAGAGAAACCCACAGAGAAACTCTCGCGACACACGCTTTTTAGCTTGTTACTCAG
>SJYW01043973.1:0-100468 GCA_006410735.1 Raphicerus campestris
TATGTGTATAACTGAGTCACTTTGCTGTACAAAGAAATTAACACAATACTGTAAATCAACTATATTTCAATAAAAACTTAAAAAAAAATAAGCGAACAGAGACACGGAGGTGCTCAAGGCCAGAGGGGACCGTATGAGGACATTGTGCGGTGGCCACCACCAGTGGGAGAGGAGACGTACTCAGCAGAGACCAAAGCTGCCTGAGCGTTGAACTCCCAGCATCGAGAACTGTGAGAGAATTGATTTCTGTTCTCTAAGCACCTCCATCTGTGACAGTTTGCTATAGACTGAATGTTTCTGTCCTCAAAATTTATGCATTAAAACCTAATCCCGCCCCCCCCCCCAAAAAAAACCTAATCCCCATTGTATTGGTATTAGGAGGTGGGGCCATCAGGAGGTGATCAGGTCATGAGGGTGGAGCCTCCATGAAAGGGGTTAGTGCCCTGATAAAAGGAACCACAGGGCTCCCTCACCCTTTTACCACATGAGGACACAGGAATCACACCCTCATCAGACGCTGAATCTGTCAGCACCTTGACTTGGACTTTCTCAGCCTCCAGAACTGAGAGAGATAAACTTCCATTATTTTTAAGCCATCCAGGCTCTGGTCTCCTGTGAAAGTAGCCTGAATATATGCAGCCCTAGCAACTAACACGGAACCTGACAGCGAGAATTTCCAAACAGCTTCTCTCTGCCAAACACGCTGGCTTCTCCAGGTGAATACGTGTCTGCTGTCCTTCTTACAGCCCTGCTTCTTCCTCCCCCAACACTTGAGCTTCTACTCCTCCTTCCCCAAAAGAACTGGGTCCTCTTCTCAGCCTCGACACACCCGCCCAGCCTGCAGGCCCACAGGGCAGTGCCAGCCCAGCTCCAGGGGGCTTCCAACTTCAGTGAAAGCCTCCAGCTGCCACTTCTGCTTAGTATTTCCTACCCTGTATGGAAACTTTCTAAAGTTTGATTCTGCTGACATTTCCCCAGGCATCTGTCTTAACAAGCTCCACGTAGAGACAGGTTCCTCAGAGGCAGGAATGAGAGCTGGGTGTCCTAGTCTCCCTTATTCAGCCCAGTGTGGTCCTTCCCTCTCCTGGCTCAGTGTCCTCCTTGTAAACTGAGAGGTTTTGTCTAGGAACATCTGTAAGGGCATCGATCTCAGTGCACAAGCAGAGAGTTAATAAGTGCCACTGGAAGGCTCATTGGCTTTAACAAGGTGAACAACAGCAAGAGAACTAACTGTGGGGTAGATGTGAAGTCTGCTTCAGAAAGAGCGAATTCATGAGGCTTTTAAAGAGGCCAGTCTAGACTCCATCAGAGACTCAGTCAGCGTGTGTTAGGACAGAGACGCATCAGAGTTGTTCACCTTCAGGAGTTTTGTGGCCAAGAAAGCACCACTGACAACAAATTCTAGAAACAAATTGAGAGTCAGGACTTCAACCAAGATACTGAGTATCAAATTCAAGGTATTAATTCTAGTAAGGATCCATGAAGAAATGTTAGACAACTGAGTCATACTCAGCTGTGAAATAAATCATTTGTAAATTCTAGACTTCATTAAGTATTTCCAAACCAACAGATTAATAAACCAACAATCTTTCCATGGAAGCCCTGTGTTGGTACTGAAAACTTCACTTCTAATGTGTCTTCAACACATAATGGAGGAAAAGGATTGGCATCCAGTTATCAGGTTCCCAAGGCCTGTTCTCTAATTTTAAAATTTTTACAGCATCCTTCCTATCCCTGAGGTCTGGAAATATCAACTGAAAGTCATGGGGGAATCTGCCATCTATCCCTGACTCCCTAAAGCACGGACCCCAGTCTCCTCCACACACTGGAAGCACCTTCTGTATGTCCCTGTCCTGACCTTATCATGATGCAAAACTTCTCTATGATGGATCTTCTGCGCAGGGAAGAGAGGGGAGGGAGGAACACCAAAGCAGACCAAGCTAAGACTCCTAATGCACAATGGATTTCCTGAGCTCCCATCCCTAATCTTTCTCTACAGGTACCTGGAAGGCAGAGATCATAGAAAACAGGTGCAAACTCACTGTTCGAACAAGTGCCTGCTGACTATTGTATCCACTGCGCTGAGCGGATCGTCCAGGAGGTAGATGTCTGCATTCTGATATATGGCTCTAGAAAACAGAAAGAGACATCAGGAGAAAACAATTCACACTCCCTGGGTCTCAGCCCTGAATCATGACAGCGTTCAATAACTCCATGGTTCATTACAGGAGTCCAGGGGAAGGAGCAAGATCTTGCTTCACACAGGCCCACCCGGTGAGTGAGGTGTGCATGCTCATGCCCACTAGGAGCCATGGAGGAGGAAGGGCAGGATGACAACTGAAACCTCATTTACCTGGCCAGGCTGACCCGGGCTTTCTGTCCTGAACTCAGGGGGGTTCCTCCATCTCCTGTGACAGTTAGATCTCCATCCTGCAGAAGCTGCAAATCCTGTATGGAGATAGAAAAGGGAAAAAAGAATAAGACTTAAGATGTATTCTCCTCTCATCCTTATTTTGTGGGATCTTAGTTCTTTGACAAGGGACTGAACCCACAGTCTCAGCTATGAGAGCACAAAGCCCTAATCACTGAACCACCAGGGAATTCCCATCATCCTAATCCTTTAGCATCAGTTCTTCATACAAGTATCTGATGAAGAGCAACAGGAATGTTTCATAGTGACTAAACTATAACCTTGAATAACAACAAAAAAAGCCTCTTAGGGTTTTTCATTTGTTTTCATTCTGTAGTTTTTCACAGCATTTACGCATTTGACCATTTTAATAGATATTTATTGAGGACTGACTACACACCAGGCATTGTTCTGGGCACAATTAATTCAGCCATTGGAAAAAACAGTCTCAGAGTTTCTTTCCATGCTGGGAGATGGACGATATGGAAAAGTAACCCGAGTGCAAGTACTAAGGATGAGAAGCAAAAGGAAGCTGGCTCAGGGGGATAGAGAGTAAAGGGTGAAGTGAGTCCACACTGGGGTGTGATGGTTCTGCTCAGAGGGGCTGTGAGTAGATCTTGGGGAGGGAGGGGGCTGCAGCACACCAGGCTTTCACAGGCATGGCCTGTAGCCTTTACAGTAATCCCACCCCTGCCCCACTTAATAATGAAGAAACTGAGATAAACATCTGGAGCTACTACCAAGGACTGTTTCTCTCCCAAGATCAAGCCTTTTCCATTGCACATGCAGTCTCTGTATATTCAGGCCAAAATAACTCTTAAGACACTATTATTATGAAACTATCTTATGTCCATCCACTAACACGTGGATTCCACAAGGAGACAAGCAGAGGATCATAACTCATTAAGTGGTTCCCAGGTGTTGCAAATACCTTCCTGACCCTTTGCTGGTTGCTAATCATAGTCATAGACGATGTTTCAGAGCAGCAATAAAATCTCTTGGAAACCCTCTGACTCATGGTCCTTACTTTGCTACAGAAACGTCAGAGGGCCAGGCAGGTAACAGGATGTGTCCAAAGTGATAGCAGGCATGTGATGAACGGAGGCCAGACTCCCTCTCAGCTTATCCTCTACCCTGGGCCTCCCTTCCTGCTAAGGAGAGAATGGGCACAAGGGGCCTCAACTCTATGTCCCAACCACACAGAGAACAGGAGAGCAGTTCATGTTTATAAATGTTCCATCACATACAGAAGAATCACTGTGCAGGCCAGTCTTGCAGGGGACCTTCCCACCAGAGCCTGCTACACAGAGCAGGCACTCACCCCGAGGGTGAGTGAAGCCCTGGACACTGTCCACATTACCATTCTTGTCACCCCACATGGCTGCGGGAAAGCATCAGCTCCCTGGGGAAAACGCTGAACAGCAGCCACTGTCCCAGCACCTGCTCTCATCCAGAGATGCTCAAATGTGGGGAAGGAAGACAGGGCTGAGCTTCACCAGAAAGGGAAGGTCATGAAAGAAACACCCCACCCTGGCCGGAGTCTCTGGAGTCTGATCTGGGCATCAGGAGGTGGATATGACTAAGCTAAAGAGGAAAGCCTGAGATCTGCTTACTCTACATCCCACTTTCCAGTTTCATGCATCATCTGCTTTTTAAAAAGTTCTTTCTTTTAAACTTCCTCAGGACAGGACAGCACCGTGGGCAAGCATGGAGTCTAGAGTTGTACAGAAACAGATGTGAACTTGAGTACCAAACATTAAAGACAGCTGTTTCAATTCCCCACGTTTTAGCTTTAGCAACAAACAATGAGGAATTTAGCATCAAGGATACTCACAAAGAATAACTTACATAACTTATGTGTGTTCTCACACATGGATGAGAGAGAGAAAAATGATTTGCATGTACACTCTGAAAAAATGGGAGCAGATGTTCTCACTGTTTCACATTTGCTTCCCCCTTTTCTTATGCAGTATTTGTAATGTAGTGTTAGTTGCTCAGTTGTGTCTGACTTTTTTGATTCCAGGGACTGTAGCTCACAAGGCTCCTCTCTTCATGGGATTCTCCAGACAAGAATACTGGAGGGGATTCCATTCCCTTCTCCAGGGATCTTCCCAACCCAGGGACTGAAGGTGGGTCTCCTGCATTGCAGGCAGATCGTTTACCATCTGAGCCATCAGCGAAGTCTGAATATTTGCTCTTCTATTGTTTTTTACTTTTTGGTTGTGCCATGTGCCATGTAGGATCTTAGTCTCTTGACCAGGGATCGAACTCAAGCCCCCTGCATTGAGAGCAGAATTTTAAGCACTGGGCCATCACAATACAAACACCATTTAATATAAATCCAGTTCACTCCTGCTTCCTTGATACTGTAACCAAGAAGGGTTAATTTTGAATTCATACTGGATCTATTTCTGTGATGTTAATCCTTATCTTGCTGCTTTTGCTATTGTAATTACAATAATCCTGCCCACCTCTGGGCTGGAAGAAACACAAGGTGGAATCAAGATTGCCAGGAGAAATATCAAGGGTTATAAGGAAGTGAAAGTAACACATCCCCCTGCCTGAGGCTTGCTGCTTTATGAGATACATGCAAGAATTAAATGGTCTTATTACTTTGTTTCTTCACCTCCTCCTATCTCTGATTCATAAACGAATCTGGAAAATAGGCCCCATCAAAATAGTTATTTTGAGGAGCCAGCCTGTCATCTTCTCAGCCAGCTGACTACCAGATTAAGTCCCTTCCTTGTCTGATTGCACTCATCTCACAGGCTAGCAAAGTAATGCTCAAAATTCTCCAAGCCAGGCTTCAACGTTCATGAACCATGAACATCCAGATGCTGAAGCTGGATTTAGAAAAGGCAGAGGACCCAGAGATCAAATTGCCAACATTCATTGGATCATCAAAAAAGCAAGAGAGTTCCAGAAAAACATTGACTTCTGCTTTATTGACTATACCAAAGCCTTTGACTGTGTATATCACAACAAACTGTGGAAAATTATGAAAGAGATGGGAATACCAGACCACTTGGCCTGCTTCTTGAGAAATCTGTATGCAGGTCAAGAAGCAACAGTTAGAACCGGATATGGAACAACAGACTGGTTCCAAATAGGAAAAGGAGTATGTTAAGGCTGTATATTGTCACCATGCTTATTTAACTTATATGCAGAGTACGTCATGAGAAATGCTGGGCTGGAAGAAACACAAGGTGGAATCAAGATTGCCAGGAGAAATATCAATAACCTCAGATATGCAGACGACACCACCCTTATGGCAGAAAGTGGAGAACTAAAGAGTCTCAATTAAAGTGAAAGAGGAGAGTGCAAATGTTGGCTTAAAACTCAACATTTAAAAAACTAAGATTATGGCATTCAGTCCCATCACTTCATGGCAAATAGATGGGGAAACAGTGGAATAAGTGACAGACTTTATTTTTTTGGACTCCAAAATCCCTGTAGATGGTGCCTGCAGTCATGAAATTAAAAGATGCTTGCTCCTTGGAAGGAAAGTTATGACCAACCTAGACAGCATATTAAAAAGCAGAGACATTGCTGACAACGGTATGGCTAGTCAAAGCTATGGTTTTTCCAGCAGTCATGGATGGATGTGAGAGTTGGACTATAAAGAAAGCTGAGTGCTGAAGAACTGATGCTTTTGAACTGAGATGTTGGAGAATACTCTTGAGAGTCCCTCGGCCTTCAAGGAGATCCAACCAGTCCATCATAAAGATCAGTCCTGAGTGTTCACTGGAAGGACTGATGTTGAAGCTGAAACTCCAATACTTTGGCCACCTAATGCAAAGAACTGACTCATTGGAAAAGACCCTGAGGCTGAGAAAGATTGAGGGCAGGAGAAGGGGATGACAGAGTATGAGATGGTTGGATGGTATCACTGACTCAATGGACATGAGTTTGAGTAAATTCTGGGAGTTGATGATGGACAGGGAGTCCTGGTGTGCTACAGTCCATGAGGTTGCAAAGAGTTGGCGATTGAACTGAACTGAACTGTCTCCACACCTCATCTCAGATTTACTAGCCTACTGTGTAGTGAGCAAAGCAAGCTTGGACTCGGTAACAATATATTTTCCACAAAAGCACAATCTCCCACCAACAACAATTCAGGAGAAAGAAGGGTTTCCCTGGTGGCTCAGCTGGTAAAGAATCCACCTGGGTTCGATCCCTGGTTGGGGAGATCCCCTGGAGAAGGGAACAGTTACCCACTCAAGTATTTTGGCCTGGAGAATTCCATGAACTGAATAGTCCATGGGGTCACAAAGAGTGAGACACAAGACCATTAAACAAGTGATTATGTTCTGTTCATACCATCATAAAATGCAACTCACCTGATATAACCTATGATGCACAAGCCACTGTTCAAGCAAAATTACTAACGCCTCACCAAGTGAGTTTGGAGCCTTCAACACCATCCCTTTGAAAGTCCATCCCAGCTTTTTCCTCACCATATAAAAGAACAGACTGCACTGAATAGGCCTGGGGAGGGTAAGCCCTTCAACACTGCATTATTCACATATTTTTATAACCCAACAGAGTAAAATAGTATTTATCAGTATTTAGTTTTTTTCTTTCTTTCTGCCAAATTATATTCTTTTATTAGGTAAATTCATTTTTCACTATCCATCCACCAATTTTATCTAAATTCCAACACAGAGTTTCATCTTGCTGTTTTCTGTAAAACTCAATGCTATTTCTGAAAATTCTCTCCCCCAGTGAAATAAAAAGAATTAAAAAGAAATGTTAAAGCATGCTGTTTCCTTTAAATAAGAATAAGTCAAAACCAAGTGAAGAGGGAAACTTAGAAACTGAAAGGGATCACGGAAGAACCAACCAAAGTGGCAAACCTCATATGGAGTCTGATTCAAACCAATGGTGAAGATTTCTCAGTGCGATGATTAGCATCAGGTAAACACTGCCTAAAAGGTTGATAATAGTGAGGAATTGGGGTTATTTTTCAGGTGAAATAATGTGTTTTTCCAAAGGCTTTTCTTAGTAAAAAATGTTTTTGTGTTAGTTGCTCAGTCACGTTTGACTCTGCAACTCCATGGACTATAGCCCCCAGGCTCCTCTATTCACAGAATTCTCCAGGCAACAATACTGGAGTGGGTAGCCATTCTTTCTCCAGGCAAACTTCCCAAGCCAGAAATCAAACCCAGTTCTCCTGCACTGAAATCAGGTTCTTTACCATCTAAGCCACCAGGGAAGCTTTACTGGTCAACTAATCCGAGGTCTAGGATCTGCTCCAGAATAATCTGGGGTGAGGGGTGGGACTGGCAGGGATCAAGAGTAGAAATGCAGCAAGACTGGCCACCAGTTGAACCTGGCTGAAGCTGGGGATGGGTACATGGGGGTTCATTACACTGTGCTCTCTAATTTTAGAAATTTTCGTTAATGGTAAACTAAGAAGTTAAAAGTGAATGAAACTTCACAAAATGAAACAATCCACCCTTCAAAGAAGTGCATTCTGTAAGTGTCATTATGACATCAGGATTGAACAGTAACATATATGCCTGCATTCTTAGCTAGGAGACTAGTATAAATATTAGGCAACACTGAATGATGTTTCAAACTTTGAAAAAAAAAAAAACTTTCAACAAACCTTACTTCTAGTTTAAACCAATGTATCATTATTTGAAATTCTGGAACTACTCAAAAGTCATTACTTACCTCTTCCAAAGCACAAGCCCTTATTACTTCTTCATATTGTTCTTTTTCATATTTCTTCCCAAATAAAATGTTACTCTTCACAGTCCCTGGAAACACCCAGGGCTGCTGAGAAACATACGCGATCCTCCCGTGCACGCTGACCTTCCCCTGGCTCGGGGGCAGCTCCCCCAGCAGAGCGCTTAACAGTGAGGACTGCAACAGACGGCAACACACACGGGTGAACAGGGAGCACTCGGCACGGAACACGCCCCGCAGCGCAGCCGACCCCACCCTGACGCTTCATAAACAAAAGAACCTTGTTTTGAAACAGGATAAAGTACAGCCCTGGAGGTTTGGACATAAGCAATTGAAAATAACACTATTAGTCAGTGTAAATGAATGGTTGATTTAAAAATATTAATAAATACTACAACAATCTCCTCCGCCCAAGTTCAGTTCAGTTCAGTTGCTCAGTCGTGTCCAACTCTTTGTGACCCCATGAATCGCAGCACACCAGGCCTCCCTGTCCATCACCAACTCCCGGAAATCACTCAGATTCACGTCCATCCAGCCATCCAGCCATCTCATCCTCTGTCATCCCCTCTCCTCCTGCTCACAATCCCTCCTAGCATTAGAGTCTTTTCCAATGAGTCAACTCTTCTCATGAGGTGGCCAAAGTACTGGAGTTTCAGCTTTAGCATAATTCCTTCCAAAGAAATTCCAAGGCTGATCTCCTTTAGAATGGACTGGTTGGATCACCTTGCAGTCCAAGGGACTCTCAAGAGTCCTTCAACACCACAGTTCAAAAGCATCAATTCTTCGGCGCTCAGCCTTCTTCACAGTCCAACTCTCACATCCATACATGACTACTAGAAAAACCATAGCCTGCCCAAGAGGAGACCCCAAATGAAGTACTACATTCAGCAAAAACTAAGAATGTTTAACATTCTTAACTAGCAAAGCAGCCCAGCAGAATGTGAATTTCACACACATGTTTAATGCAGCTGTTTCTGCATCTGGGTATCCTTCACTTGACAAATACTTGTTCTTAAAAAGCTATATGTGAAGAATATATCCAAAAATTATTACTTAAATGAACTCTGAAGTAAGTTGTATTTAAACAGCAAAAGTTCACCACAGAGGAAATCATCAACCTCTCATGTACACATCTCACATTTAGGTTTTGGTATTTTGTTGTTTTACAACACAGGAAACTAAGTGCAAGCGTCCTTGTCCTTCAAATCTCTTATAACACACAGAAGTGACATATCTGTGTTTATACCATCAGTGTGCTCACCACACTGGGCTGAGATAATCTGCCTGCATGTCTGTCCTGCCCTGGAATCCGGTTGTCTTTGGACAGGAGACCTGTCAGGGTTTTGCTTATGCCTGTATCTTCAGCTCTAGCACATGGCTGAACATTCACTGCACGTGCACTGACAGGATCAAGTTGAATCACGTGAAGAAATCCTCAGAGCTTCCCAGAAGAGCCTTTATCACCTCCAGACTTCCTGGAGGGGCCACTGTGACAAAAAGAAGTCCCCATTGTCTCCATCCATCCTGAACAGCTGTTACATCAATAATTTCCTTTACTGAGACATCCAAACTCCAGACAATGGTTCCCAGTTGTGCAACATGAAGCACCAAAAAGGGAAATTGTGTGTGTTTATCAAGATTTACTTGCCATGAAATCTTCTTGCAAAACTAATAGTCCATGAAACACCTGCTGCTACTACTGCTACGTCACTTCAGTCGTGTCCGACTCTGTGCACCCCCATGGACGGCAGCCCACTAGGCTCCCATCCCTGGGATTCTCCAGGCAAGAACACTGGAGTGGGTTGCCATTTCCTTCTCCTATGCATGAAGTGAGAAGTGAAAGTGAAGTCACTCAGTTGTGTCCGACTCAGCGATCCCATGGAATGCAGCCTACCAGGCTCCTCTGTCCATGGGATTTTCCAGGCAAGAATACTGAAGTGGGGTGCCATTGCCTTCTCCATGAAATACACCTAGAGAGACGCTATTGTAGACACACTCAATTCAAACTGAGTCACACTCAGCCCTGGGCTCCACTCTGAGGATTTAACAGGGGCTGTGGTATTGTATCAAGCTGACGAAAGGCATCACAACTTACCTTTCCTGAGCCCACAGGTCCAGTCACAGCTAACAGTTCACCGGGTCTGACAGTAAAGGAAATGTCTTGTAGGGTTGGGATTCCTGATGCCTAAAAATTAAATTTCATAAAAATGTGCACATTTCAATAAAGTAACATACATTACATCAGAAAGTAGAGAAAATAATGTAATAGTCATTGATAAGCTAAAGTAATTCACATTTTTCTCCTTCCTAGTTTAAGATACTATGTTCTAGAGGCCTCTATATCCAAAATAAAGGCCTACATATCTCTTTGGGGCTTTGAACGGTTTTAGTTGCCTTTAACAAGGCTCATTCTTTTATCAGATTTCCATAAGGACATAGCTCTAGATACCCACAGAATGTAAGTAGTAGAAGTAGCAAGACATCTGCCTTAAATGCAAACTGAATGATACACATGAGATTATTAAAATAATGTACTTAATAGAACATTCGGGGTGGGCGAGTTAACCACTTATAAGTTTTCATCATAAACCTTGGCTTTAACTGTCTCACTAAACTCCAAAAGGTGGCGGCATAAGTTCCTGGGGTGCCTTTGATATTTTTCAGTGGCTCTGTCATGTCTGACTCTTTGAGATGATATGGACTGCAGCATGCCAGGCTTCCCTGTCCTTCACTATCTCCCAGAACTTGCTCAAACTCATGTCCATTGAGTCAGTGATGCTATTCAACCATCTCATCCTCTGTCATCCCCTCCTCCTCCTGCCTTTGATCTTTCCCAGCATCAGGATCTTTTCTAATGAGTCAGCTCTTCACATCAGGTGGCCGAAGTATTAGAGCTTCAGCAGCAGTACTTCTAATGAATATTCAGGATTGATTTCCTTAAGGATTTACTGGCTTGATCTCCTTGCAATCCAAGGGACTCTCAGTCTTCTCCAACACCATATTTCAAAAGCATCAATCCTTTGGTGTTCAACCTTCTTTCTGGTCAAACTCTAATATCCATCCATGACTACTAGAAAAGCCATAGCTTTGACTGTACAAAACTTTGTTGGCAAAGTAATGTCTCTGCTTTTTAATATGCTATCTAGGTTGGTCATAGCTTTTCTTTTAAGGAGTGAGCATCTATTAACTTCATGGGTGCAGTCACAATCTGCAGTGATTTTGGAGCCCAAGAAGATAAAGGCTGTCACTGTTTCTATTGTTTCCTCATCTATTTGCCATGAGGTGATGAGACCAGATGCCATGATCTTCATTTTTTGAATGTTGAGTTTTCAGCCAACTTTTTCAGTCTCCTCTTTCACTTTCATCAAGAGGCTCTTTAGTTCCTCTTTGCTTTCTGCCATAAGGATGGTGTTTTCTGCATATCTGAGGTTATTGATAATTCTCCCTGAAATCTTGATTCTAGCTTGTGGTTCATCCAGCCCAGAATTTTTCATGATGTACCCTAGAAGTTAAATAAGCAGGGTGACAACATATACCTTGACAAACTCCTTTCCCAATGTGCAAACAGGTGGTTGTTCCATGTCTGGTTCTAACTGTTCCTTCTTGACCTTCATACAGATGTTGCAGGAGGCAGGTAAGGTGGTCTAGCATTCCCATTTCTTCAAGAATTTTCCAAAGTTTGTTTTGATCCACACAGTCTAAGGCTTTAGCACTGTTAATGAAGCAGATGTTTTTCTGGAATTCTCTTGCTTTTGTATGATCTAATGGATGTTGACAATTTAATCTATGGTTCATCTGCCTTTTCTAAACCCAGTTTGAACATCTGCAAGTTCTCCATTCACACACTGTTGAAGCCTAGCTTGGAGAAGTTTGAGCATTACTTCATTTGGAGTTCAATTGTGTAATCGTTTGAACATTCTTTGGCATTACCCTTCTTTGGGATTGGAATGAAACTTACCTTTTCCAGTCCTGTGGCTCCTGCTGGGTTTCCCATATTTGCTGGTATATTGAATAAGGCACTTTAACAGCATCATCCTTTAGGATTTTAAATAGCTCAGCTGGAATTTCATCACCTCCACTAGGTTTGT
This sequence comes from Raphicerus campestris, assembly GCA_006410735.1. Taxonomy (NCBI): domain Eukaryota; kingdom Metazoa; phylum Chordata; class Mammalia; order Artiodactyla; family Bovidae; genus Raphicerus; species Raphicerus campestris. Next base: position 12,193 of record SJYW01043973.1, read on the forward strand.
TCCTAGTGATACCTCCTAAAACCCACTGAACTTCTTATTCCAGGATATCTGGCTCTAGTGAGTGATCACAGCATTGTGGTTATCTGGGTCATTAAGATTCTTTGTGTATAGTTCTTCTGTGTATAGTTCTTCTAAGTTCTCTTCTTAATATCTTCTGCTTCTGTTATGTCCATACCATTTCTGTCCTTTATTGTGTCCATTTTGCATGAAATTTTCCCTTGGTATCTCTAATTTTCTTGAAGAGATCTCTAGTCTTTCTCATTCTATTGTTTTCCTCTATTTCTTTGAATTGTTCACTTAAGAAGGCTTTCTTATCACTCCTTGCTATTCTTTGGAACTCTGCATTCAGATGGGAATATCTTTCCTTTCCTCCTTTGCCTTTAGCTTGTCTTCTTTTCTCAGCTATTCGTAAGGCCTCCATCAGACAACCATTTTTCCTTTTTGCATTTCTTTTTCTTGGGGATGATTTTGATCACTGCCTCCTGTACAATGTTACAAATCTCAGGACTTTATTTAGGTCATATCTGAATGGCCTAATGGTTTTCCTTACTTTCTTCAATTTAAGCCTGAATTTTGCAATAAGGAGTTCACGATCTGAGCCACAGTCAGCTCCTGGTCTTGACTATAGAGAGCTTCTACACCTTTGACTGCAAAGAATATAATCAATTGATTTCAGTATTGACCATTTAGTGATGTCCATGTCTAGATTCTTCTCTTGTGTTGTTGGAAGAGGATATTTGCTATGACCAGAGAGTTCTCTTGTCAAAACTCTGTTAGCCTTTGCCCTGCTTTATTTTTTATTCCTAGACCAAACTTTCCTGTTACTCCAGGTAACTCTTGACTTCATACTTCTGCATTCCAGTCCCATATGATGTAAAAAACCTTTTTTTTTTTTTTTCTATGTTATTACTAGGTCATATAGGTCCTCATAGAACTGTTCAACTTCAGCTTCTTCAGCATTACTGGTTGGAACACAGGCTTGAATTACTGTGATATTGAATGGTTTTCCTTGAAATCAAACAGAGATCAGTTTGTTGTTTTTGATATTGCACCCAGTTACTGCATTTCGGACTTTTCTCTTGACTATGAGGGCTATGGGCTTTCCTGGTGACTCAGACAGTAGAGCGTCTGCCTGCAATGTGGTAGACCTGGGTTTGACACCCAGATCAGGAAGACAACCTGGAGACAGAAATGGCAACCCACTCCAGGACTCCTGCCTGGAAATTTCCATGGATGGAGGAGCCTGATGGGCTACAGTCCATGGGTTTGCAAAGAGTTGGACATGACTGACCAACTTCACTTCACTTCATGAGGGCTACTCCATTTCTTCTTCTAAGGGATTCTTGCCCACAGTAGTAGATATAATTGTCATCTGAATTAAATTCACCCATTCCAGTCCATTTTAGTTCACTGATTCCTATAACATTGTTCACTCTTGTCATCTTCTATTTGACCACTTCCAATTTACCTTGGTTTGTGGACCTAACATTCCAGGTTCCTAAGCATTACTGTTCTTTATGGCATTGGACTTTAATTTCACCACCAGACACATCCACAGCTGAGCATTCTTTCCTCTTCGGTCCAGCCTCTTCATTCCTTCTCGGGTTATTTCTTCACTGATCTCTCGTAGCATATTGGCCACCTACCAATCTGGGAAGTTCATCTTTCAGTGTCATGTCTTATTTTGCCTTTTCATACCGTTCATGGGGGTTCTCAAGGCAAAAATACTGAAGTGGTTTACCATTTCCTTCTCCTGTGGACTACCCTCTGTCAGAACTCCCCACCATGACCCATCCATCTTGGATGGCCCTACACGGCAGAGCTCATAGTTTCATTGAGTTAGACAAGGCTGTGTTCCACATGATCAATTTGATTAATTTTCTGTGAATGTGGTTTTTATTCTGTCTACCTCTGATGGATGAGGTTAAGAGGCTTGTGTAAGCTTCCTAGTGAGAGGGAGTGGCTATGTGGGAATCTGGGTCTTGCTCTGGTAGGTGGGGCCCAGCTCAGTGAATCTTTAATCCAATTTTCTACTGATGGTTGAGGCTGTGTTCCCATAGTTTGGCCTGAGGGGTAATGGCTCTCCTTCAAAAGGACTTATGCCAGCATGTCAAGGCTCCTGGGTCTGTTGTCAGTCCCCTGACCCTGCAGTAGGCTACTGTCAACCCATGCCTCCTCTGGAGACTTCTGGACACTCACAGGCAAGTCTGGCTCAGTCTCCTGTGGAGTCACTGCTCCTTTCTCCTGGGTCCTGGTGTGCACAAGATTTTCTGTGTCCACCAAAAGTCTTTTTCTCTGGGGGTACTCAGTCCTTTTGCCGGATCTCCAGGTTGGGAAATCTAGAAAGGTTGTGGGCCAAGTTGTGGGCCCTAGAACTTTTACAACACTATGAGAACTTCTTTGATATAGTTTTTCTCCAGTTTGTGGGTTGTCTGCAAGATGGCTCTACGGGGGCACTAATGGTGACCTCCTCCAAGAGGACTTATGCCTTTGCTAATTTCTGGGTTGTCTCACCCACCACCATTTTACCATTTTTGCTTTTCCCTGCTTTCATCATCTACGTAACTAATTCCCTGTAGGAATTCCCTCTCCTGTGGTTAGGGTTCTGTTTTCCTGACTGGGCCACACTGATACAGGTGGATGTGCACCGAGGACCAGAGAACCATGGTGATGGAAACGTTTCAGTCATGGGTAAAGGAGGCAGCAACGCATGTGCAATTTTGCAAGCAGACCCTTTTTGTCCTTCTCTGTTTGCCAGAAAGTCATAAATAAACCAAGTGTTGGAAAATCACCAGTCTCCTTATCAGCTTCCACACTGTGCAATACTTAAACTAGAAAGCACTGGTGCTCACAATGCCCACCTGCTATCTCTCCACTGCCTCTGGCTGCTACCCAAGTGGCCAGAGCCATCCAGAAGCTCAGGATGGGGGAGCGCCCACCCTACCCCACAGCAAAGATCCAGATCACCCAGTATATAATAAAGTGATAATCAAGGCAAAAAAATGTACACTGATTTCCCAAATCCTCTTGTATTTAATAAACGGTTGTGCATTCGTTAGTTAACCCATTCCACACTGCAGCATTTTGTCCCTCCAATCCTGTAAAATCCAACATTAGAAACATATGTACTTTAAATTCAAACATATGTCCTTTTAAATTCAAATGTATGTACTTTAAATTATTAGTATAATACTTTGAAAGCTCTCTTGAAAATGAAATAAAGAGCAACATGTCAAACTTCTTAGGCTGATTTTACACAATCTCTATTAGCTACAAACCTTATTCCCTATTTTCAGAATTTTTGTAACATAATCTCAGTAAATGATCAAATCACACTTTACACCATGTGTAAAACCACAACATTCTCCATCTGTGTTTTCAGTTTTCAGTTAGTAGCCATGATCTTGGAATGGAGGACTTGTTACCTTATCCCAAGAAGCAGTGCAACCTTTCATATCCACTATCATTTCACCATTTGATGGCTGCTGACTGTTGAGCTGTGATATTTCATCAAGTAATAGAAAGTTCTACAGAAAAAGGAAAAACAGATGGTTTAAGTTGCAAGAACAAAGCACAAACAAAAATTATTGCTTTCCTGGAATTTGCAATAAAATACTTTATCCAGACTACATATCAGATTGCCAGCTGTACTTAAAGTATTTTGTTTCATATGAGAACATATTAAATAATATATAGTCTAGAAAATAATATATATCATATGGAATATCCAATCATATAATATAGTATATATAGTATGCATAATGTGTTATATTCATATATATGTATAAATACATAAATATATTTGTATAGAAAGCACATATAAGAATGCTTCACACATAAACATTGTTGTCTAATCACTCAGTTATGTCTGACTCTTTTGAGACCCCCTTGGGATTTTTTTGGGGTTTCCATTTCCTCCTGCAGGGGATCTTCTTGACCCAGGGCTCAAACCTGCATCTCTTGCATCTCCTGCACTGATAGGATTCTTTACCACTGCACCATCTGGGAAACCATATAAACATATATACAAAATAAAGATTTCCTGGCCATGAGCAAAGTTGTAACTTTCTCAACAAGTGAACTAGTTCCTCCTTAAAGAGAAAATATGACTCCAAACTCCAAGAGTTAAGAACCTGGACATTTTTATTGCTTAACTTTTGAGTACGAACAACAAACAGCTGAGATGATAGGACATGATTCCATAAATATTTCCTGAATCCCACCATGTGCCAAGCATTATGCACACTGCTAGGAACAGAGAGAGGAAGGCCATGCCCAAGCCTTCGAGTATTGAGTGGCACAGGACAGGCTGGGGACACAAAACGAATGGCAGAGATGCCAAATGAAAACCCTGGCTATGCCTGTTTTGCCTCATGGTCTTTTCCTGGGCACTTAAGCACACTTTGCCTTTCTCCTCATGAGTGTTAGGTGAGTATCACTGCTTTTCATTGACTATCACTTAAGACATTGTTCTAAAAATTAAATATTCTTAAATTTCCATCTCTTACAAAATATTTTATCACAATCACTGTCTCTTCTCCTTAGTCACTGCCCTCTCTCCTCCTCTAGAGTAGGAATGGGTATAGCTCCCACTTTTCGCTATTTTCACACCACTTAGCAGCTATTCAGTGAATGTAGCTGAATAAAACCAAGTCCTGAGAACCACTACAAGCTAACATAATAGTATGCAGGAAAATTCCCTCTGGCCTTGCAAATTCTAGAAATCATTCAATAGGAAAAGCTACTATAATAGAGAAATTGAGTAAACAACCAAGACAACCCCAGTGCCACCTCCTCCTGCAAGAACTGTGAATGTGTGGCAGAGACTGCTGGCTGTCTTCAAAATCTGTTCTTCTTCCCAAACGCCAGATTTTAGCTGCACCTGGCAACCTGGAAGGAAGGCTTCTCTTTCTAGCCTTCCGAGAAAATAGGTGCAGCCACATGACTAAATCCAGGTTGGTAGAAAGTAGCAATGTCCAAGACCTTCCTCTCCCCACCCCACCCCCAAGTCTGGGTTTTAAAGACTGCCAACTTGGTCAAGACCATACACAGTGGAGTAACAACAGTCTGGGACTTCCCTAGTGATGCAGTGGATAAGAATCTGCCTGCAAATTCAGGAGACAGGAATTTGATCCCTGGCCCAGAACATTCTACATGCCACAGAGCAACTAAGCCCATGTATCACAGATACTAAGTCCAAGCTCCAGAGCCCATGTGCCACAACTACCAAAGCCTGCACATCTAGAGGCCATGTTCCACAACAAGAGGTCACCACAATGAGAAGCATACTTGTTGAAACTAGAGAAAGCAGTAATGAAAATAAAATAAAGTAAAAAATAATAAAAAATAAAAATAAAATAAAATACACCTATTAAAAAAAAAGAAATGAATCATAGGTCCAGGTTTGATCCACAATACAGGNGTGGTTTGCCTTTTCCTTCTCCAGGGGATCTTCCCAACCCAGGGATCGAACCCAGGTCTCCCACATTGCAGGCAGACACTTTAGCCTCTGAGCTACCAGGGAAGCCTAGGGAGAGGGTGGTATGATTTGGGAGAATGGCATTGAAACATGTATAATGTCATATAAGAAACGAATCGCCAGTCCAGGTTCAATGCATGATACTGGATGTTTGGGGCTGGTGCACTGGGATGACCCAGAGGAATGGAACGGAGAGGGAGGTGGGAGGGGGGTTCAGGGTGGAGAACACGTGTACACCTGTGGCAGATTCATGTTGATGTATGGCAAAACCAATACAATATTGTAAAGTAATTAGCCTCCAATTAAAATAAATAGATTTAAATTTAAATAAATAAATAAAATGATTTAGTGAAGAAAATAAAAAAGATCCAGCACAGTCAAAAAATAATTAAATTTATTTTTTTAAAAAAAGAATTTTGGTCCCTGATACCATGGAGGATAATACTAACCACAGAACTTGTTATAGGGTGAATAGCATCCCCACAAAAAAGTATGCTGAAATCCTAACAGTGAGAACTGGACATGAAACAATAGACTGGTTCTAAATAGGGAAAGGAGTACATCAAAGCTGTATACTGTTATCATGCTTGTTTAATTTATATGCACAGTATATCATGAGAAACGCTGGGCTGGAGGAAGCACAAGCTGGAATCAAGATTGCCAAGAGAAATATCAATCACCTCAGATATGCAGATGACACCACCCTTATGGCAGAAAGCGAAGAACTAAAGAGCCTCTTGATGAAAGTGAAAGAGGAGAGTGAAAAAGTTGGCTTAAAGCTCAACATTTGGAAAACTAAGATCATGCCATCACTCAAACACAGCATTAAAGGACACTTACATGAGAGAAAAATAAACTGTGTAAGCAGCTTTAACATAGATAATTCCAGGACTCATGGGCAAACCGAGTCCTAACCAACACAGGGGGAAACTGAAATAAACATTTGAGGATTTTGAGGAAGAAAACAACACATAAATAGTAAACTGTATGCTTAATCGCTCAGTTGTGTCCTACTCTTTGGGATCCCATGGACTGTAGCCCACCAGGCTTCTCTGTCCATGGGGATTCTCCGGGCAAGAATACTGGAGTGGGTGGCTTATCCTTTCTCCAGGGGACCTTCCTGACCCAGTAATTGAACTGTGGTCTCCTGCATTGCAGGCAGATTCGGCTGAGCTACCAGAGAAGTCCCAAATAGTAACCTAATACCCTACAAATAATAAATACCCTTGAAGCATTTGACTTCAGAATATCATGTCCCAAAATCACAAATGTGACTGGAATCTTCTACTGCAAAAGACCAAGTTGTAAATGCTGGAAATGCTGGAAAAACTGAATATGGAAACCTGCTTCTATGCAGGAAAAGTTAGATGGGATCCTTACATTTCTCTCAAAGACCAGCTGGTGGGAGATGCGATCCACTCATTCCCTCCTCCTCTCATCCAGGCTCACTGAGAACGTAAACACTGGGCACCACTACTCCTACCCACCCCAAGCCTGTGTCCAGCAGGAAGCAGGACACATGGACGGTGGTCTGAGGACTTCTCTGCAGACTCTCAACTATCGCAGTCTGAGTCCACTCTCCACAATACCTCTCCCATCATCAGCCAGGTACAGTTCTCACCTGGTCTACCACTGTTTATCCCCCTTCCACTTCTTTCCTCTTGAAACAACATAATTTCAGAATCTCATTCACTATTATCATTGCACATACTAATACAACTTTTCTTTTTTCTGGTTCCTTCCCCAGCCCTCCCCAACCCCATCAAACTGATCCCAACACCACTCCCTCCTGATCTCCTTACACACCTCTGAAAGTGTCCACCACACTTAACACTCTCCCGTGACCTGTCAGTGCCTAAGTCCACATTCTGCAGGTGGCCTCTGTCTGGAAACCCTGAGTATTGAACCACCCAGCCCTCCAGTCCATCTCAAATGCTAATCCTCCTGGGAACCAGTTCAGGACATCCCAGGCTGGCATCACCCTCCATACTTTTGAATCCCCAGAGGGATAATAAGTCACGAAGAGGGGCGACACTACGTTATTAACACACCTCTAGAGTCCCAACTCCAACTGAGACCAAGCTTTGCACAGGTTGATCCATCATGGATAAGACAAGGAACAGACTGTAGGGCTGGTTCAAATCAGTCCAACCATTGACTGCATGGATATAACCTTACACAGTCTGAGCTAACACAGAAACCAAAAGTTACACATGTATATTATACATCTTGTCTAGACAGAAATTCCAACTTTAGCTTAAGCATGCTACCATGACAAAAAAAAAAATTCAATGTGTACACAGAATAGAAATTTCCTATTTAAAAAAAAAAAAGAAGGTAAAGAAAAAATGTGTCCTAAGTGAAGAATTAAATCTATTGAGTACTTGTTCACAAATAATCGGACTAAGTAGGGAAAGACAACACAGTCTTCCAGGAGTTAAATGAGACTCCACTCAGCACATGACCAGCTTGTAAAGGTGAAGAAGTTCTGGCTGGATTTTTCTCCAGGACTCCATGATGTGCAGACCCAGAACTGGTCACGTGGGAAAGTATCAATACCAGAACTGCAGCCAAAATGACTGACTCCCCAGTAAGATAATGGAAAACCTGCTCTGTGAACAATATAATTTTAGACACATTTCACTGGATGTAAAAGTCACTAAAGACTTTCAGTGCTTCAAAGTTAAGACAAGATATTCCCAATCCTATTGGAGTCATTCAATGCCAAGACTTTCAGTCCCTTTCCTTATTTAGAGAAAAACAGAGGAACTTCTTGAGCCTATAAGATCATAATAAATCCTCAAATTCTTTATATGAAAAGGAAATTGAAAAGCATGTATAAATAAGAAGATAAGAGACTATGAAGCCCATGTATAGGTCTGCCCGTGGGTATGAACCATCGGGGCTCCCAGACATGACCTGAGCAGAAATCCTGGATGAGGAACTATCCAGTCTACTGAGCCCTAGGCTGCAGGAGGCAGTGGGGCAGCAGGGCTCAACACCACACTGTGTGTTAAACTCAACGTTCCCACCACGTCTCCAGCCCATCTGTGGTCAAATCTGGCCAAGTTCTGACCACCTGGTCAGTAAACTCAGATGGCCTTTTCTCTCACCCCTGCTGCCCTTTTCACCTTCTAGTTGGGCATCATCACATCTAAGTGAGAGGCAGGGAAAGGAAGGAAATGAATATCTGACCATTGCCTGTTACTTGTTAGATAACAGGACAGAAGGCTGAATCAGGCCAATGGCTGGTCAGTCAGGTGGGTCTTAGGATAAAACAGTTCACAGCCTCTCAGAATTCAAAACCAAGTTCATGCTTCTTTCTCCCCAAATTTGGTTCTCTTACAGTATTCATTATTTTAGTGCATACAGGTGATTTTTCAGCCTGAAAAACAAAAGCAGCCCAAGATTCACCTCCCCCTTCTCTCATACCCAACTCAAGATGTGCCCTGAGTGGCTCTCAAATCTAGCCAAGGCCATTTCACCCTAAGCTAAAGCACATCATCCTTTTCCTGGGCCATGCACAGCACTAAGCTCTTGATGCATTTCCCTGTCTCTGCTCTGGGTCCCCATCCCACTTCCCTGACCTGTGCCCCAGGCTGCAATCACAGTGAGCTTTGAGATAAGAAAAACTTTGATGTTACCTGTAGAGTCCTGTATAAAGTCAAAGTCACTCAGCCATGTCTGACTCTTTGCAGCACCATGGATGATACAGTCTATGAACTTCTCCAGGCCAGAATACTGGAGTGGGTAGCCATTCCCTTCTCTAACCCAGGGGTTGAACCCAGGTATCCCACATTGCAGGCAGATTCTTTACCAGATGAGCTACCAGGGAAACTCAGAATATTGAAGTGGGTAATCTATCCCTTCTCCAGTGGATCTTTCCGACCTAGGAATCAAACAAGGGTCTCCTGCATTGCAGGTGGATTCTTTATCAGCTGAGCTACCAGGGAGGCCTAACAGTCCCCTGCTCAAGCCTCTCACTCTCTATTGTGCAGCTTCAGACATTTTGGTTCCACAATGCACGATCCCCTTCCTGTGCACTAAAAGCCTGTGTCACATCACCATCCCCAGGAAAATGTGAAGCATCAGCCCCCCACCTACCCCACTTCCCCACACAGGATTCTCCAGGTAACTTCCTCAGCCTTCCCAGGAAGCACAAGCTCTAAGACTACACCAGTAACTCTGCCAAGGCACCCCAGGGCACCTTGGACTTTTCCTTCCAAGGACTAATGACACACAAACATGATCACAGTGAGTTTCATTATTTGATTCTTTATTAACCCCCCACGTAATGAAACATATATTCCAAGTGGGAAGGACTTCTCTGCATTTCCTTACTGATGATTGTTACATATGCATCTAGCCTGTGCCAGGCTTCAGGCAGGCACTCAGTTATTCTGTAGAGAAAGTGACTGAAGGAATAAATTCAAATTTCACCCTGAAAAGTCTAGTATAAAACACAAGAGTTTTTTTTTAATAAACTGATTTTAGTCTTAACAAGATCCTCTCATCTTCTATATTTGCTAAAGTACATTTTAGTTTTGTTTGTTTGTTTTTTTCTATAACCAAGATAATGCTACCAAAATATGCTTTATTTTCAGGTACACAGGATCATTGACTAAAGATGTAGATATCTTGGGCCCTAACAAATACCTCTTGGAGAAGACAATGGCACCCCACTCCAGTACTCTTGGCTGGAAAATCCCGTGGAAGGAGGAGCCTGGAAGGCTGCAGTCCATGGGTTCGTGAAGAGTCAGACAAGACTGAGTGACTTCACTTTCACTTTTCAGTTTCATGCACTAGAGAGGGAAATGGCAACCCACTCCAGTGTTCTTGCCTGGAGAATCCCAGGGATGGGGGAGCCTGGTGGGCTGCCATCTATGGGGTTGCACAGAGCCAGACATGGCTGAAGTGACTTGGTAGCAGCAGCAGCAGCAGCCAATACCTCAAATGAATCAGAAACTCCAAGGTGTGATGATGTAGGTTTAATAAGCACTCTAGGTAATTCTGATGAACTAGATAACTAGATTTTTAAAGGGTTGTCGAAACTATATATGATGAAGAAGCATCTAATATCTAAAAGGTAAATCTTACACCAATTAATTCAACCCACCAGGAATCAATTTCCCATGCTAACATTAACCCTTATCACCACTGTTATTCTCAGCCATTTGTCCCACCTTTACTGATAACAGCTACTGAAGAAAGATCTCTAAATTTCTAGACCACCTTCCTGACAGACACTTTGTGTACACAGGGAAATTTTATGTTTTATGACCAAATTAAATGTGCTTCCTTCATCAGGACACAAAGGAGCTTGACCAAGTCAGCCCCAGAAAATTCAAGGTTTTTTCCAGGTCGTAATTTTAATATTACTCTACATATCTGCACAGGAAGAAATTTCAAGCCTCAGATAGTTCAACTGCATTTTGGTGGAAAAAGAATCAAAAATCCTACCTAAACATTTGAGCACAATTCCTTGAAAACCTTCTGTCGGATCCCTTTTATGCCACATTCTTTGGTGCATCACATAATTCACCAAAGAATCAAAGTCATCACTCTCCCCACTACAACCATGCTTACTGGTTAGGCATCTGCAGAAGCACAGACATGATGGAGCTGGAAGGTCCCTTCAGTTGCACATTTCCTGAGTACTTGCTATTTGGGAGGACTATGAAGATGAATGAGGCATTGTATCTGCCCTTTAGATTAGTCTGGAGTTCAGAAAGCAAAGAAATCCATAAACACATGAGCTAGTGAAGACAGTCATATTTGAGAGCTCTAAGGAAGAGATGGGGATTGAAGAGGGTGTGATGGCTAATTTTATCTCAACTGAACTGCAGTCCCCATACACTTTCTCAAACATGCATTAGAGTGAAAATATTTTTCAGGGGAGACAAACTTCTAAATCTAGGAGACTCTGAATAAAATAGATTAGTCTTCATAATGTGGATGGGCCTCATCCAATTAGTCAAAGGTCTTCAGAGGAAAAAGACTGACCAGCTCCAAAGAGGAGGGAATTCTGTCTCAAAACCACCTTCAGACTAGAGATGCATTTTACCTTAAATCCTCATGGTATTGATCTTTTTTTATTATTCCATGATGGCCAACAAGACAGTTGGACTAACTTTGTTAACTGAGTAAAACTGACTGTTTCTAATCACCTACAAGCCCCACGAGCCCAGCTGAGGAGCCAGGCCAGCAGAGTCTGCATGAACACCAGGCTGTGCAGGACACAGCTCCTCTCTTCCAAGAGCAGGTCCACCAAGTCCAGTCAGGCTGATTTCAGATGCACAAATGGACACACAGAACAAGGAGAGGATTCAGACCTATTCCCACTCTGGATAAGATTCAGCTCCCCTGGGTTGAGAGCCTTTCCCAAGGCCTGATGTTGCAGGAATGCCTAACTCTAACCTGCTCCCTCCTTCTGCATTTCTGCAGCTTCTAGTACAGGTTGGATCACCCTGGGCCTCTGTGTCACATACCAGCCATTTCCTGTAACTCTTATTTCAGTCAATCCAGTGTTTATTCAATTCCCACAATGTGTCCAGCATGGACAAGGCACTACACTAAATCAGCAGACACAGACTACACTAATCAGCAGACACAGTCTGCTGTCACAGGGCTCAGAACACTCCTGGGGAGTCAGCTTCACCCCACCTGATACTAGACTAGGCAGTGCGGGACGGGCCATGCACAGAAGTCCTGGATCAGCGAGAACAGAAGCGCTGGGAAAGGGTCATGGGGCTGTGGGAGGCTCAGCAGGATTTGCTTAAATCAAGGACAGAAGAGGAGGAAGCTGGGGGTGGCCAACACAGTGAGCCAAGACCCCAGAGTGGGGGTGAGTGTGGCAGGTCACAGGCAGTGTCTCCCCCATCAGAGTGCAGAAAGTGATGCAGCAGCCAGTGGAGCCTAGGGTTTAACATTTTGATTCTACAAGAAATGAAGAGCCTTTGAAAGTCTTCAGAGTGAGACTAGATGATGGAGACCACATTCAGGAGATATCTCACATGCCAGAAGGCATGAAGGAGATACCATAACAGTGGTTAAAAATGAGGCTAAAGACAGACAGCTAAGTGAATCTGAGGCTACTCTTCCTGTCTGAGGAGCAAGGAGCTCCCAGCAAGTTCTTCCCCCACACCCAAGGCCAGAGAGGAAAGCCTATTCACCTCAGGACTGAACATAGTTGTTACCTAGTAATTGCAGTTACAATCTGCTTCCTTCTTCTGCTTTTAGACAGTTAGTCACACTGCAGTCATCACTACAAATCAAGATGCAAATGCCACTGCTACTGCTACCCATAAATGAGTAAGGATATTAGGATATCTGTAATGCACTCTGCCTTGCCTAAAAAATTCCATGTATGGAGAAGCCTAGTGGGCTACAGTCCAAACTTTTGAAAAGAGTCAGACACAACTGAGTAACTGAGCATGTATGCACTACCTAAGAAGAGATAAGAGTGTGTAAGACAGTTTGGAATGGGTGCCAGGTGTGGCACTGAGAGAGTTAAATCTCACAGGAATATCGTCACACCAAATAAAAGATATTTTATGTAAAATCCACCTACAACTTGAAAAAGTTATTTGTCCCCAAACCTTGATTCTTCGGATGCTGACAACAGCCTCTGACACCTTCTCGACGGCCATGGGGAAGTAGAGGGTGCTCGAGAACCGCAGAGCCTCGAACAGCGTCACCACCACAAACACTTGGCTGGCTGTGATCAGGTTGTCAAGGAGCTCATTGGTGATGAAGGTAACGAAAATCATGATTTTGCTTGCAGCAAAAAATGATGCCAAATTCATGCCCCTAAGGTAGGAACTTCTCAGAATCTTGGAAATTTCCTCCCTAGAAACAACAGTTTTAAAACCAGTTTTAAAATAGTCATTGACATCCAAGGCATGAATTCAAGTGCCCTAGGTGAGTGGCCCCTTTCTAGGGAGTAGACACAGATTAAGATAAACCACCCCTCACATCATGGAGACACCACACAGTACACACCCAAGGACCACACACCTCATCACCACTTCACTCTCCCAACTAAATGGAGGCTTAATGTTGCACTTTTAAACATTTTGGGTCAATCAGACTGTGTTTGAACATTCATTCAGCAAGCATTCATAACTACAAGTCCTATGCCTGGCTCCTCACTGATGACAGAAAGACAAAGCCCATCCCCTCCAGGAGCTCATTAAATTGGTGGAGAGGGGGAGAATAAATAAACCCCTGTATTTCCCTCATGGTACAGTGGATAAGAATCTGCCTGCCAGTGAGGAAGACATGGGTTTAATCCCTGGTCCAGATATTTACACACTGCAAAGCACCTACTGCAACTATTGTAGCCTGTGTGCCTAGAGCCTGGGCTCTGCAATGAGAGAGGGCACCTCAGTTAGAAGTCCACACACCACAATGAAGAGTCCGCTTGCCACAACTAGAGAAGGCCTGCACACAGCAATGAAGACCCAGCACAGCCAAAATTAATGAAAAAAGAAATAAATAAAATGACGTGGTGTGATGTGTGTGTACATTAAAAAAAAAAAAAAAAAGTAAGCCTCCAAATTGTAAGACACTAGATAGAGGCAGCCAGCACAGCCCCCACAGGAGCACAGAGCACAGGCACGTAACCCTGAACAGTAGTGACAGGATAAGCCACACACATGTGGACCCCTGAGATGAGCTGGAGTCAGTCGCTTGGCAGAGGCTAGAGAAGAAGGAAGGTGAGCGTGTATTCCCAGCAAGCGGGNGGAGCACAGAGCACAGGCACGTAACCCTGAACAGTAGTGACAGGATAAGCCACACACATGTGGACCCCTGAGATGAGCTGGAGTCAGTCGCTTGGCAGAGGCTAGAGAAGAAGGAAGGTGAGCGTGTATTCCCAGCAAGCGGGGGGGTGGCACTCACAAAGGTGCAAAGTGAGAGGTGACAGGGGGCAGCCAGAGAATTCCAAGCATTCTGTGCTGGAGTATAAACACTCATCAGATATTTATTTATTTATTTTAATTTACAATATTGTATTGGTTTTGCCACACATCAACATGAATCTGCCATGGGTGTATATATGTTCCCAAACCCGAACCCCCCTCCCAGCTCCCCCACCTCCACACCNTAGCAAATGAAGCAACTGACAAACAACTCATCTCAAAAATATACAAGCAACTTATACAGCTCAATTCCAGAAAAATAAATCACCCAATCAAAAAATGGGTCATCAGATATTAAAATGAAAAATTTTTTTAAAGTCTACGAACATAAAGCAAAGACAAAAGAACAGTCTTTTCAGGGCTCTGTCTACAATGAGTAATACTGGTTCATAACAGGTATACTCAATCTCTATCAACTCCCCATTTATGCTATATCAACATATATTATAATTTTAGTTTAAATACTGTCATCTCAAACACTAAATTTTATAATCAATGCCTAAATATTTAGAATTTCATTTCTGTACAAGTAAGAAGCATATATATTGTTTCCTTTAAGAAGATGGTAGATGGAAGAGCAAGTTAAAATGACATCTCCAATGTTCCACTTAATGTTCCTGCCAAGTGTGAGGGGATGAAGTGAGTAGTATTTAAATTCACTTTAATGTGAAAACTAGACAAGACTTCTTAACCATTCAGTAAAAATAGGAAATAAAAAACTGCAAACATACAGTGTAATATATATACATATAAAAAAAAAAAAACACTTACCATCTCAATCTGGAAATAAAGTCTATAAATGACTTTTCCCAAGCATTCATTTTAATTGTTTTGATGCCAGTTATAACTTCGCTTATGGTCCTGATCCTGTCGTCTGTGAGAGCTGCAGTCTTACTCCTGAGGGAAGAGATGTGAGAGATGAGCCTTAGTAACCATAGCCCAAATTTCCTTATTATCAGCAGCAGCAGGGGGCACAGGCAGAGACCAAGGATCAAAAAGTCCCAACAGCTCTTTTGTGCTGACAGCACAGGCAGGTCCTACTCAAAGTACAAATGGATAAAGATTTCACTTAGGAAGCCAGACATTCAGTCCAATTCAAGAATTAACTTGGAGAACTTGCAGCATCAGCTAAGGAAGACCTGAAATGATTCAGATACAAACCATCTGCTCAAAGAGGTCACAGTTAGGTAGGGAAGACAGAAAAGAATGTAAAAGGAAGATGGTGTTTGTGTTGTAATAAAAACAGGAATAAAAATTGCTGGTAGCAGTGGAACAGGGTCTGGAAGGAAAAGGAACATCTCTCCACAGCAAAGAGAGGAAAGAACTTCCAAGTAGAGAAAAATACCACACATAGTCATCAAAAAAAAAAAAAAGAAGAAGAAGAAGAAAAAAAAACTCAAGAAAAAAACATCAAACAACACAACACCTCCAGCACCTGACAACCTGGGCAATGACACATCTCCAGCCCTCTGGGACCTGCTTCAGCTTTATCTGATCATCACTAGGCTCTTCATCACCAGTCTCTTTTCTGTCACATACACTGCTGGGACTCTGGGGTTTTATAAAGACATAATTAAGATTAACCTTGCCCTTGGGATATTTGTAACTTAATGGAAACACTGAAATAAAACACAACATGAACACTTCTCTAACACAAGCATAATAAAAATAAATGCATCTAGGCTAGAAATGGGCCTGTACAATTATTATTATTTTTAATAACATTTAAATAACTTAGAAATTGGTAAATTCTGCTGAAGGACACTCTGCTTATTCAGATACAATGCCAGGAGGAGTCAGTGAATGCCATCACCATGTCCACTTCAAGATCAGCCTTCAGCTTAAGGATGGAACCTCCACTGGCTAAGCCTGAAGGGTGTATGTACGTGTTCAGTTTCTAAATCACATCTGACTCTCTGTGACCCCATGGACTACCGTCCACCAGATTCCTTTCTCCATGGGATTTCCCAGTCAAGAATACTGGAGTAGGTTGCCATTTCCTTCTCCAAGGGTCTACAGCCCACACAAAGAGAAGAGAAGAGTAGTCTTTTGCATTGTTTTTGAACAAAAACATCTAGCAGACTGTGGAAGTTGCCAAGTACATGTTACCTATTTTCTAAAACCAGTGTTTCTCTTACCGGAGTGATGAAAACAAATTTCCGAAGCAGCTTTGCACTAGCAGAAGAATAATGAGAACTGCCATCCCAGCAAGACACGATATTCCTATTTCCATCCACAGCAGGGCGGTCACTGCAATAGCCTGCATTGGCCCCACGCAAAGATAGTGCAAGAACATCATTACCTTAAAAGAGAAAGACAAAGCCTTCTTAGGATGGTATAAAAACAAAACCAGTAAGGACCCATTATAGAAATAATATGCTTTAAAAGAATAGACAGGAACCTAAATGGGAATGATCTCAGTGGGTTTTAAACCTGCTGAAGCAGAAACTCAAGCATCTACCCCAGATGACGCTGTTCTGGAGCAGCACAGGGCCAGCCTCAGGGATATCCAGGGAGAACTAGACCAGCAGCCTTGAAAGAAAATGTTGATATTTGTCTACACCACATATAAGCTCAGGGCTTCCCCCAACTATCTCTGCCTCAACGTTCAGTCCCCATCTCACTCTAGCACCCAAGAAAAGCTTATATTATGTTACTTACCACACTTTCCAGTAATAACTTGTGTACTTACCTTCCTGACAGCCTGTGACTTCTCCAGGGAAAAACTAAATTGCATTCATCCCTGAAACTGAGTACTGGCCTTACTTAACGTTTGATGAATGAATAACTGAAAGAGAAGTTTCTAGTGCAATATAGATGTTTGACCAATAGTAATAACACCCTGGGTCATGTGATCTATTCATTACATAAGTGGGGAAAAAAGTATGGTGGGTAGCAGAGTCAGTTGTGTCTGGCTGGGGACCACCCACTTGACATATTCTTTGCAGGCTCCCTATGCAGCAGGCACTGAACAGGCCTCAGGAGAAAGAACAATCTCTGCCCTTCATCATCCAGAAGAGGAGGAAGAAGAGTCCAGCAACACCCATACCACATGCCAAGAAGGGCCATTCCAGGAGGACCCCCAACACTAAGTAAGCCAGGCAAGAACACTACTGCCTATCTATATTAGAAAAACAAAACCCTCATCTACAGGACAACACACATTATTATATCTAAGTTGCACACAGAAGAAATAAGCATTGAATAAAAAGAACCCTTGTCTAAGTTTCTCAACAGAACCCTGGCTGACGCCAAACCCTGGCACCTGGCATCCCACTAAGCTGAACCCAGTGAGAAGGACAAGAACTGGAAGAGGATGCCTCAGGGGCAGCTTACCTGATCAAACCTGTTCACATCGTTGGACAGCAGGTTGACTATCTGGCCCGTGGTGGTCTTCCCCATGGCAGAGCTACTCAGGCGAAGTGCCTGAAATGAGAGAGGGAGACAGAGATCCGGATTCCTATGGTGATACCAAATCACTCTTAGAACATAAAATGAAGGGTTTTTCTGGGGTCTTCCATGGTATCAGGACAAGCAAGATGATCCCTGACAGCAGGGCTCCAGGGACAGACATTCATTCATGCTTCATATCCTCAATGTGGCAGCAGCCCCACCCACAAGGACAGCAAAGGTAGGAGTAGGAGGTAGAAGCAAAATCCCTCACCCTGTTTCTCAGTGAACTTGGCCCTGCCCGAAGGATAAAGGGTATAGGTTTAGACTTATGAACCAACTAAAGTAAATTTGAGGCAAATTAAGTGAAAGTGGAGAGGTTGCATTAAGGAAATAAAATAAGAGGCATGGACTGTAAATCTGGAATCAATCATTAATTTTGTGGATGATGTCATTTAAACACTTTGGGCTTAGTTTCTTTATTCTGAAATGAGAAAAATCTGAAATATAGCATTCAAAGCACTATTCCTATGAGGAACCTGTGTTCTTAATGCCAATCTGCTGACTTTACAAAAAACACAGCCTGAGTTGCCCAATCCCTTTATTTGGTAAAAAGTTCTGAAAAATGCCCTAGAGAGCTAAAGAACCTGAAGAGATACCACAAGCTGCTTCAACAGACCACCAGCTGGAGCCATTGATCCAAACAAAATGTCATGGTTCTAAAACCTTCTCGTATAGTCCTTGAGGTAAACAGAAAAATCAGTCAAGTGTGAATGTAACATGACATAGCTAGGATGGAAGAGAATATAGCAGTCCCTCAAAAAATTAAACGTAAGATCAGCATATAGCACAGCAATTCCACTTCTGGGGATGTACTAAAAGAACTGAATACACAAACTTTTTGCACATCTGTGTTCATGGCAGCAATGTTCACAACAGCCCAGAGGTGGAAAGAACACAAATGTCCACTGACAGATGAATAGATATACACAATGTTGTAAAATGGAATATTATTCGACAATGGAATATTATACAACAATGATCTATAATGGAATATTATTCAGCCTTAAAGAGGAACTAAAGTCTGACACCTACTCCAACATCAATGAACAGTGAAGGCATTGCGCTACATGACATAAGACAGACACAAAATGACAAACACCGTATGATTTCACTTACATGAAGCACCTAGAGTAGTCAAATTCAAAGAGAGAAGTAGAACAGTGATTGCTGATGGGAGGGAAGTTGTGGCTAAGAATGGTGGTGATAGCCACACAACAACGTGAATGTACTTAATGAACTAATGGCTGATGCATGTTTATGTATGGCAGAAACCAACATAATACAGTAAAGCAACTATCCTTCAATTAAAAATAAATAAAAATGTAATTATAAAGTAATGAGATGCCCTTTAAAAAAGGCTCAGATGGAAAGAGGTTTAAAAGAAAAAGTTAAAAATGGTAAATGTTATATTGTGTATGAAGTGAAGTGTTAGTCACTCACTCATGTCCAACTCTTTGTGACCCCATGGACAGTATAGCCCCCTAGGCTCCTCCGTCCATGGGATTCTCCAGGCAAGAATACTGGAATGGGTTGCCATTCCTTTCTCCAGGGGATCTTCCCGACCCAGAGATCGAACCTGGGTCTCCCATATTGCAGGCAGATTTCTTACCATCTGAACCACCAAGGAAGCCCTATATTGTGTGTATTTTGCCACAATTTTTAAAAGTCAATGATCAAAAGCCAAAAGTAATTTTACCAAAACTGTGGAAATGTTAATAAATGACACACCATTTTACATATGATACCTCCCACAAGATCAAAGTTCATCTGAAAAGAACACTAAAATACTGAATGGGCCATTTTAGGAAGTGGCAGATTTGCAACCTTAGAGAGCCTCTGGTGACATGCCCCAGCCTGGAATCCACAGTGTAGACAAACTACAAATATGAGCTTAGCGGCCACTCCATTTCTAACACCCAGCCTGGTTTCTCCCAGATCCAGGGATTATGCCACAGCCTGTGGCCAAAAATCATCAATAGAAAGCTTCTTCATCAATCTCAATAGAAAGCTTTCCATTATATATTGGCAAAAGTTTGCTGAGATGACAACAAACTTGATGAGGCAAAGTGCAAGCTTCTCTGTTGCTGTTCAGTCACTAAGTTGAGTCCAACTCTTTGTGGCTCCATGGACTGTAGCCTCCCAGGTTCCGTGGGATTCTCTAGGCAAGAAAACTGGAGAGGGTAGCCATTTCCTTCTCCAGGGTATCTTCCTGACCCAGGGATCAAACTTGTGTCTCCTGCATTGGCAGGCGGGTTCTTAACCACTGAGCCACCTGCTGAAGCCCTAGCACATTTCTCTAGTAATGTGTACTGCTAGTCACAAAATGTGTAATTTACAGAGAACTTTCGACAAATGTTCCTGATCCTTCAGCGGAGGAACACACCGTGGTACCGACACTCACCTTGCGGTGGATCATATGGCACATGGCTACTCTCAGCCTCATCCCCATGCGCTGCATGTGGTAGAAGTACAAGTGGTGCAGGATGGCCCACACGAGCACGCAGGCGCTCAGCCCTGCTGCATAGCTGTAGGCTCCGTGCAAGGTGACAGAATTAGAGTTTTCAACATAAGTAATCATTTTCCCCAAAAATATGGGCTGAACTACTCTGGTGCCTTCCTGAAAGAAAAAAAAGCTTTAATTAGAAATGCAAGCCATGCTTTTTTTTTTTTTTAATCCAAGCTTTACTTTTAGTATTAGCGTGTTAAAAAGGTATTTTGACACATTGCTACATCCACGGCTAATCTAAAATTAAAAAAAAAAAATGCAGATCTACTATCTTCTAGAAGACAAGCAGACAATAGTTTTAACTTTAAGCCCAAACTCTGTATTCCAAGACAATAAAGCTGAATACACCCTGGAAGCTCAATAAATATTACAACCAGTACTTTAGAACACGTTTGACCAAATAACAAGTGAGCTTTAAGATGAACAAGGATAAAGGTGGCAGAAGAAGGCTAAGAAATATGCTTCCATATGAACACAAGCCCTGCTCCCAGGCTTCCCCTGTCCCTCGTACACTCAATGTCTCAACCCAACAGAAAGTCAAACTGGCTCTCCTATATGTGGGATATGCTCTTACCATCTTCTGCTTTAAGAATCTTAATGAACAGAGACACCGGCACAAACATATCCATTCTTTCCCACCCTGAGCTGCACATGTCTATAGTTGAAGAGAATGGAGCCTCGCCTCTGTTGGAGTATCACAAAGAAACCAGGCTGGGGAGGTTCCCAGGCTCTCAGCCACAGGGTGATACTGTGTTAACATCTCTACCCGCTAGAAGCTGGGATATTCCTTGGAGTCAAAAATTAAACATGGCAGAAGTCAATCTAAAAAATGATGTCTTCCATGATTTGTCATCAGCCACATATTGAAAGTGCTGGTTTGGAAGAAATGTTACCAATCATCTCTTCCCCAAGGCAAAAATTAAAATCCTAAATCAATGAACTGGGGGAAATTGAAGCTTACCTCCTGAGTAAGACTTAAAAAAAAAACAATTTTCTTCCCCAAAACTAAAAGCAAAACAACTACATTTGCTCACTCTGCCAAAACAACTTACTTCCTCCCTCCAGTCACCCCCTGAAAGTCCCCTTCTCCCCATCAAGGAAAACCAAACACTCAACACAAATCCAAGTCACCAAAAGTGAACACATTTCCTCCACAAAAAAAGACACAATGACAAAAGTTTGGAAAACTTTCAGGACCTTTGAAACAAGCTTTTCCTTTTAGGTCATCCTTCCTTACTAACACAGACAGGGTGAACAGCCAGTGAGCTTGCTTTGATAGTTCTCTTCTGTCTGTCTAAAGTTGAGGAGCCCACATGCAAGGGGAAGGGAAAGAGAATCTAAAACATCAGACATGAAACAAAACCAACAGCATTTTCTGTTCAGCCAACTAGTGCCTGATCAGGATATTTACAGAAAGGTGTCCCCATTCCTCAAATGAATGTAACATTAAACTCCAACACTCCTGTTTTGTTCTACATACACGTTCACAGGCTATACCAAATGTCTCACCTTACGCAAGATCACAGAAGGCTTCTTCTACAAAGAGAAATAACAGATCACCATTTAGCTGAAGAAGTATGAGTAGGATGATCAGATCAGAGTAGGAGGATCAATTCACAAGAACACAAAAGCTCACTATTACATTTCCAGCAAGCCCCATCATTCACCCCTAGAAGCTCTAAGAGTTTATGGAAGAGCCCCTCATACTGTAAAATGTAAAACAGACTTTTTATAGACTTCACTGAAAGAGAAATTTGTAGGCTCACACAGAGAAGCAAGAATGTCAGCCCAGGCATGGCTGAGGGCAGTCCAGTGCTGCAGCCCGCAAACCTGGGGCTCTCCACCAGAAGCCCAGCACTAACACCTGCCATCCCAACCTTTCCTGAAACGTATGATTCTCTTTGGGAATCAGTGTTGCCTGTTAGTTAGCTCTCCATCCATTTGAGCCTAATATCATTGTAATTACAGGAGAAATAAGAATAATGTCCCCTACCAAAGAGAATACTGATAGATACAACAAATACACCAAGAATGAGTACAAAATAAAGGCAGGTCGTTACCACCTAAGTGTCTGGAATTTTCTGCTGAAAGACAGTATGTAATATGCCAGTTGAGTGATCAGTCTCATTAATGAGTAATGTCATGGGCTTCCCAGGTTGCTTGGTGGTTAAGAATCCACCTACCAATGCAGTAGACATGGGTTCAATCCCTGGTCCAGGAAGATCCCACATGGCACTTAGCCCATGCACCACAATTACTGAGCCTGTGAGTCCTACAGTCTGTGCTCCACAATTAGAGAAGCCACCATAATGAGAAGCCCGAGCATTGTAACTACAGTATCCCTCACTTGTCACAACCAGAGAAAGCCTCAGTGCAGCAATGAAGATTCAGCGCAGCTAAGAAAAAAAATCACATAGGGATGGTAATGAGGGGAAGGTGATGCCTGAAGGGCTCCTGGTCTATCTGAAGGCAGCATGATGTTGCTGACACTGTTAACACCCTAGCCACTTTCGGCACCCAGGGGACATGGCCACCTGGACTCTACCCTCATTTATGATCCCATCTGACTTCCTGTTGCAGGAAGTTCTTAACATCCTATTTATTACCCTTAGGCCAAGTCCAGGATGCATGTGTCTGAGACCCTGAAGACAAACCTCTCAAGACGAGCCTTCCTACCCTGGACAAGCTGTCAGTCATTGAGATGGTCAGGCTCATAAGTCAGAGAGCCCAAGATGGAACCTCACTGTCCTTTATGTGTTGTGTGATCAGAGGCACACTGTGTAAATACTTGGACTCAGCGTCCTATCTTCTAAAATGGGGTAATATGACACTTACAACTTCGTTGTCAGCAAAAGGAATAAAAGTGATACTGCACATAAAGTGCTCATAGCAATTCCCAATACATAACTTTTTTCAAGTACTTCCTGTCGTTGTGTGTGTGTGTTTTCAGTTGCTAAGTCATGTTCCACTCCTTGTGACCCCACAGTCTGCAGCCCACCAGGTTCCTCTGTCCATGGGATTTCTCAGGCAAGAATACTGGAGTGGGTTACCATTTCCTCCAGGGGATCTTCACAACTCAGGGAATGAACCCTCATATCCTGCAATGGCAGGTGGATTCTTTACCATGGAGTTACCAGGGAAGCCTCACTTACTAAACTAATAGTACTGCTGTGGATACCACCATAATTACTGAGTATGTAGTTACCTTGTTACTGGTAACAGTACTCCTAGTACTACAGAGGATGAGTCCCCACACTTACCAGGTCCTCAGCTGCCCACTTCCGTGTCATGACCACCCAACAACCAGCCTCCTGAAGTCTACAGGAGAAGTCTCCCTCGTCCTACAGCCTCCTGAAGGAGGGCCCAGGGCTCTACCAGTTACACCCCCAGGCCTGGCCTTCGTGGATCCCTAGCAGGAAGTATTCCTGGGGCTGGACAACTGTGAAATCAACACTCCACACCACCCTTCACAAGGAACTGAGGTATCTACATGCCCCACACACCTGTTTCCAGCCTCTGGCACAATGGTCAACACACCTTTGTCATCAATGAGAACTCCATCTCCCAAGACCACACAGTCACCTGGGAGCTCACAGATTCTCTGTCTCTGCAGTTGTGTGGGGCGGACTTCACCTGCTCATTTGCCCACTGCCTGCAGGGCCCTTCAGTAAACACAGCCTTTAAATAAGAGCCACGCTGCCCAGCTGTAAACCACCTGGCCCACCCACCTCATCCCAACATGATGGACTGAGGACAATTCACACCTTCTCCACTTAAAACTCCCCTTTCACAGCAACTGCATCTTCCATCCCTCCTGCCCTCACACACTCACAGGCTGCCCATGTTCCTAAGGCAGCACTAAGGGACCACAGAGAGCAGGAGCCCCCCAGGGGCGTCTGCAGCAGACCTTCAGCAGGCTCAGCCAGAACAGGGGGCTGCCGGCACTGTGTCCCCAAGTGGACTGTCTCACTGCAGCGATCTTGACCCAGGATCTTCAGGGTCATTGAGGTCACTGACCTCATAGCTTTCTGTCTCTGGTTTTCCCTGCACATCCCCTCCTCCACCCTCTGTCAATGCCAGGATACCAGGATCCTCCTTCAACCAGCAAACCACCCCCACAACCAGGATGGAAACCAGCACAGTTGGTGCACAGATTCTCCATGATTCATGGTCAAACTGGAGCTCCTCCCCATGGGGGGATCTGGTCTGAGTGACCTGGCCTATAGGGCAGGAGGGGCAGCCCAGGGAAGGGCATGACCCTGGGAGCTCTGACAGTTTCAGCCCAGATGCTGGGCCCAGGTTCTGTTCCACAAGAAGGGAAGAAGCAACAATCTTTTCTTAGGAAAGCATTCATCAGATGTGACCTGGGCAAGTTAACAATTATTTGCTGAGCACCTGTAAAATGCCTTACGTTACTGGGGCTCTGGTCCAAGTTTATTTCCTCCAAACGAGAAAGTATATATTTCTTGAGGTTGTAGGATAGTCTTCTTGTAAAGGATTAATTTTAGCATTTATATTGAGCACCAATAATGTTCTAATATGGTATAAATGTCTTTTCTTTTTCAGTGTCATCCTTCCATCACACTATGTTAAAAGGAAAATATTCAATTAGCCAACAAGTTCGGTGGGTTTTTTCAAAAGACATTATGGTGGTTAAGTGGTTCAGAATTCATGTGCTAATGCAGGGGATATAAGTTCAGTCCCTGGTCCAGGAAGATTCCACATGCCATGGGGCAACAAAGCCTGTCTGCCACAACTACTGAAGCCTGTGTGTCCTAGAGCCTGTGTTCTGCAAGAAGAGAAGCCACTGCAATGAGAAGCCCATACGCCGCAAATAGAGAGTAGCCCCTGCTCACTGCAACTAGAGAAATCCTGCACACAACAACAAAGACCCAATGCAGTCAAAATATTTTTTTAGAAAAAGATACATACAACACTGAGTTATATCATGTTTCCTAGACGAGATTTAGCCTCAGACCTTAAGCCACTGGCCTCTCTCCATACATGTCCACCTCAGTACTGACCCGCATACCCTGAAAAGCAATGCATTGTACGTAAAAGTTTTCACCTCAAGCAATGTAAAAATTCCCCAAACTACATAGGATTTCCAGTAACACTTTATGATCGCTTTTGTTAAAGAAGGCTCCCGTGCATCTTTCTCAGCTCTCTTCACTTCCTGATCCCAGTACCTGTGATGAGAAACAGAGCACAGTAAAGAACAGCGGGTCTACGAAAGGGAAAATGGGGGCGGGGCAGAGTGGGAGATGAGCCTGCACTACAGGGCGCTCTGCGGCTGCGCAATAGGTGCGGGCTACCAGCTCACAGGGTTCCTGAAAGACGAGCGGTGTAGACCTTGAAGCACCAGAGAAACAGGCCTTGAGGGAAAAGTTTTAGTTTCAGGAAACAAGTTCCTGCCAAACTTTGCTCGACTCACGGGTCATGAGCAGCTCAGGAGGGCAGACACCCTCCTCCAGGGGCCCCACGTCCTGGGACAGAGCTCAGCCTCCAGGGCTGTGGCTGCTGGCTCCCTCCACGTCCACAGATGCACAGGGAACAGGGGCTCCCCCAGCCTCCAAAGTGGGCCAAGCCCGGGGTCAGCCTGAGGGGGTGAGCGTGAAGTGTCAGGGGAGGAGGCTTAGGAGAACCCAGAGAAGCAAAGCCCCCCCACACCTTTAGCCCCATGTGGAAATTCTCACTTTTCCTCCCCTTTTCCCTGATGTCTGTGCTCACCCTTGCAGCTCTTCTCCGAGGTTCTGGGAGCGATCTTCTGGAAGAACTAAGTACAAGTCATCTTGTTTTAATTTCCTTTTATAACCAATTTTAAACAAGGGGTTCAGCCACCTGTTAAAAATTAAAAGGACAGTGACATATATCTAAATTACACAGCTCTAATTAGAATCCTAGTGGGCTTTGTTCAAAAAATATTTAAAAAAATTTTATTTTAAATATATAGAGATAAGGGGGAATAATTAGATATGTGTTTACACACTCACACATAGACATACACACACAAACACACACATACACACTCCCTAACTGAATTCTGAGAGGCCCCAGAAGCAATGACACATTGTTAGCAAAGAACATTCTAGCCCCCTGATCTTGGGGTTTTGTTTAACATACACAATTATAATTTTTTTCTTGTCGGAAGAAATTTTTAAGGTCTACTCTCTTATCAGCTTTCAAAAATTCAATACAGTAGGATTAACTATAGTCACCAGACTGCACATTACATCCCTATAACTGACTTATTTTATAACTGGAAGTTTGTGCCCTTTGGCTGCCTTTACCCAGACCTTGGCTTTTTAATACCTTTTTCCCTAAAAGGAACCAACTGGAGAAATGGCTGGTTCCAAGGATGGGGCCGTGTGTGTCAGCACCTGATAGTTCATTTTTATTATTGTAATATAAGTTCCTGACATGAAGCTTTGACGACATCCATGTCAAAGACATCCATCTTCAGTGAACAGCTACACGACGTGACAGCTATACAATGAGATAAAGAGCCAGGCCACCCCACCCATGAAGTTCCCGCTTTTAGAAAGCTCTGGTTGACCTGATAACAGACTATCTCACTGACTGCTTGCTTCTCCTCCCTTCTCAGACTTTATTTCCTGCTCTTATGTTTTAAAGTCACCAATAAAGAATGAACCTTTAAAATCCTAGACACCCCACTCTTCAATCTCAAAAAGGCAAAATCCCAAGTCCAAGCTTGCTCATGAGCTCTCTCTCTCTCTACCCAGGACCTCGCTGTGTCATGCCAGCGGTGCCTTGTACCCTCAAGGACATGTGAGTGATACATCTTGGCATTTCAAAGTTTCCTGATGGTTGTTGCTGAGATGTGTCTCACGACCCTGAGAACCACAGGGCCGGTCCAGCCACAACACTGGTTGCAAAAGGATAATTTCTGTGGGGCCTGCTCATAACTATGAGCCGCCCTGGTGAGCAGAGCCCCAGGCAATCCTGGCAAAAGCCTCACTGTCTACAGGCCAAGACCAACAGGCAGGGAAAGTTAAGATGGGTCTGGGACATCTTGTGCCATTAAATAAGGAAGCACTCAAGGAATCGTGAGGATGTGTAGGAAGGACAGAGAACTTTGAATGGCTTTTGCTAGACAAATCTAGGATACTCTGAGCATCAAAACAAACCAATGGCAATGAACCTTAACCCAGTAAATAATGAAAGAATCCATTAATTAGTACTGCTACATAAATGGGAGAGAAAGGAAAACTCTTGCAAACAAATGCAAATAAACATAAAAGGAGTAATCAGTTACTTTTAAGCTGTGTACATAACTGAAAATGTACTATACTGAATAATTTTTAAGTGCAAAGATATTTTTTTTATCTTTATATGAGGAAATCACTTGGGGAACTGTTTTATGATTCATTCTGTAAACTATGTATCCCAAGACATGTCTGTTCTATATAGATGCTTAGTCCTTTGTGCAGATCAAGTGCTGGTCCAAAAGATTGCTGAAATTTTAAACGCTTACTGATATTTTACACTTTTTTATCCTTAATGTCCTGTAAAGTTATAAGTCTACACAATAAAAATGTTTAACAATTTAAAACAAAATGGAACATTCAAGTCAGAAAATCAATGGAAATTAAAAATAGTGCTTGAATGTTTGAAGTGGAAGATGATATTTACATAATCTCAACTTATCTCTCTGCAAGTATTTATTATAAAGGGAAAAAATACAACTGTACAGATGATCCCACCAAAAAAAAATCTATTTGGATCAATTATGTATTATTCAAATAATAATAGTTAATATGCAGAGACAGCCCATAGGTAAACACCATTTTACTGATTTTGCCAGGGTAGGAAATTTCTAAGACCAGACCATAATAACCCATGGATACAAATCAAACCAGTCAATCCTAAATGAAATCAATCCTGAATATTCATTGGAAGGCCTGATGCTGAAGCTCCAATCCTTTGGCCAAGCTGATGCGAAGAGCTGACTGATTGGAAAAGACCCACATGCTGGGAAAGGTTGAAGGCAAAAGAGAAGAGAGCAGAAGACGAGATGGTTAGATAACATCACCAACTTAATGGACATGAATTTCAGCAAACTCTGGGAGAGAGTAAAGGACGAGAAAGCCTGGTGTGCTGGTCCATGGGGTCGCAAAGAGTCGGACACAACTGAGTAACTGAGTAACAGCAACGACAGAGGTCACATTTCTTCTCTCCTGTTATTCCTAGGACGACAGGGGTACAGAGGCTCAAGAACTATTTGTTGAATGTATGACTATCCAGGACTCATTAAAGAAGCACTAAGATAGACTGAACTTTAGATTTTGCTAATCCAGGTACCTCAGCACCCCTAAAGAACCCCGGTCCAGGAATCAGAAGACTGGCCTATAGTCCCAGTAGTGGGGCTGAGCACCCAGGGCCTCAGCTGTCCTCTGCTCCATGTCTCCACTCCAGTTCAGCAGCTCCACCACCTTTAACATCTCTAGGTCTCAGTTACCTTCCAAAACAACAGTATACCATCTGTGAGGTTTACCACTAAACAGGCTTCAAACATGTTGGGTGATTTATTCCACACTTCTTCCCTACAGAAAATTCTCAGGGAATTAGCACCAGGACTTACCCAGATGATGACATCCTGCCCCCAAAATGAAAGTGTTAGTCACTCAGTTGTGTTCACTCTGCAACCCCATGATCTGTCAGTGGAATTCTCCAGGCAAGAATACTGGAGTGGGTAGCCATTCCCTTCTTCAGGGGATCTTTCTGAGCCAGAGATTGAACCAGTTTCTCCCCCATTAGAGATATTTTTTTTAATCATCTGAGCGACAAGGGAAGCCCACAAGAACCCTCTTTAAAATTCTGTGTGAAGAGCAAAAGATGCTCAAAATCACTAATCATGAGGGAAATGCAAAGAAAAACACAATGAGATTGCAGCTCACATATATTAGGAAAACTACCATGGCAAAAAAGAAGAAAAAATAGTGTTGACAAGGATGTGGAGAAACTAGAACCCTGCACACTAATGGTGGGACTGTAAAATGGTGTATCACAAAAGCAAATATGTTATGATTTGATTTACATCACACACTAGTAAAGTAATGCCAAAATTCTCCAAGCCAGGCTTCGGCAATACGCGAACCAGTTCAAGCTGCTTTTAGAAAAGGCAGAGGAACAAGAGATCAAATTGCCAACATCCACTGGATCATCGCAAGAGCAAGAGAGTTCCAGGAAAACATTTATTTCTGCTTTATTGACTCTGCCAAAGCCTTTGACTGTCTGGATCACAACAAACTGGAAAATTCTGAAAGAGATGGAAATACCAGACCACTTGACCTGCCTCTTGAGAAACTTATATGCAGGTCAGGAGGCAACAGTTAGAACTAGACATGGAACAATAGTCTGGTTCCAAATAAGAAAAGGAGTACATCAAGGCTGTATATTGTCACCCTGCTTATTTAACTTATATGCAGAACACCTCATGAGAAATGCTGGGCTGGAGGAAGTACAAGCTGGAATCAAGACTGCAGGGAGAAATATCAACAACCTCAGATATGCAGATGACAGCAGCCTTATGGCAGAAAGTGAAGAAGAACTAAAGAGCCTCTGATGAAAGTGAAAGAGGAGAGTGAAAAAGTTGGCTTAAAGCTCAGCATTCAGAAAATGAAGATCATGTCA
Organism: Raphicerus campestris; assembly: GCA_006410735.1. Lineage (NCBI taxonomy): Eukaryota > Metazoa > Chordata > Mammalia > Artiodactyla > Bovidae > Raphicerus > Raphicerus campestris. The sequence continues at coordinate 42,206 of SJYW01043973.1, forward strand.
TTCGGTTCCATCATTACATGGCAAATAGATGGGGAAACAATGGCTGACTTTTTTGGGGGGGCTCCAAAATCACTGAGGATGGTAGTTGCAGCCATGAAATTAAAAGACACTTACTCCTTGGAAGGAAAGTTATGACCAACCTAGACAGCATATTAAAAAGCAGAGACATTACTTTGACAACAAAGGTCCATCTAGTCAAGGCTATGGTTTTTCTAGTAGTCATGTATGGATGTGAGAGATGGACAATAAAGAAAGCTGAGCACTGAAGAATTGAAGCTTCTGAACTGTGGTGTTGGAGAAGACTCTTCAGAGTCCCTTGGACTGCAAGGAGATCCAAGCTGTCCATCCTAAAGGAGATCNATGGACAATAAAGAAAGCTGAGCACTGAAGAATTGAAGCTTCTGAACTGTGGTGTTGGAGAAGACTCTTCAGAGTCCCTTGGACTGCAAGGAGATCCAAGCTGTCCATCCTAAAGGAGATCATTCCTGGGTGTTCATTAGAAGGACTGATGTTGAAGCTGAAACTCTAATACTTTGGCCATCTGATGCAAAGAACTGACTCAATTGAACAGACCCTGATGCCGGGAAACATTGAAGGTGGGAGGAGAAGGGAACAACAGAGGATGAAATAGTTTGATGGCATCACCAACTAAATGGACATGGGTTTGGGTATACTCTAGGAGTTGGTGATGGACAGGGAGGTCTGGCGTGCTGCAGTTCATGGCTTCACAAAAATCGGACGTGATTCAGCCACTGAACAGAACTGAACTTACATGAAGTCCTCAGAGCAGTCAAATTCAAAGAGAAACAAACTGGTCTTGTGGTTGCCAAGGGCTGGGGGCAAGAGAAGTGGGGAGTTAGTGTTTTAATAGCACACTAATTCATGACCCAGATAATCACGATGGTGTGATCACTCATCTAGAGCCAGACATCCTGGAATGTGAAGTCAAGTGGGCCTTAGAAAGCATCACTATGAACAAAGCTAGTGGAGGTGATGGAATTCCAGCTGAGTGATTTCAAATCCTGAAAGATGATGCTGTGAAAGTGCTGCATTCAATGNACAATGCCAAAGAATGCTCAAACTACTGCACAATTGCACTCATCTCACACACTAGTAAAGTAATGCTCAAAATTCTCCACGCCAGGCTTCAGTAGTATGTGAACCGTGAACTTCTAAATGTTCAAGCTCGTTTTAGAAAAGGCAGAGGAACCAGAAATCAAATTGCCAACATCTGCTGGATCATTGAAAGAATGAAAGAATTCCAGAAAAACAACTATTTCTGCTTTATGACTCTGCCAAAGCCTTTGATTGTGTGGATCACAGTAAGCTGTGGAAAATTCTGAAAGAGATGGGAATACCAGACCACCTGACCTGCCTCTTGAGAAATGTATATGCAGGTCAGGAAGCAACAGTTAGAAATAGACATGAAACAATAGACTGGTTCCAAATAGGAAAAGGAGTACATCAAGGCTGTATATTGTCACCAAATGGCCAAGAGATGTAATTACACACACTGAACACACCACCATCAGAACAAGCATAGAAGCTTCAGTTTCTTGAGGATCCCCAAGGCCCTCCCATATAAAAAAAATGAAATATCAGAATTTATGGGAAAGATGAATGGATTAGCATCCAGGAATAAATGATATAAAAATCACCCAAGTGTGATTAAACCCAAAGATTCCACCCAGCTAGTGGTCCCAGCTACTAAATGGAAAAGTTTAGTTGAGAGCTTCATCTCTCTGAGCCCCTTTTCATCTGTGTTACTTCCCAGCTCAGGGACCCTTCAGTGGTTTCAGTACCAGAGGATTCCTGGGCAGGACCACCTGCATCAAGACCCTGCACTGCTTTTGGAACAGCTAGAGATGCAGATAATACCCCACAGGCTTCAGGGACCCCATCCCCATGGTGACTCTCAAAAGTGGAAGCACAGACATTCACGTAAGGAAAGGGGCTGTCAAATACATCCTCCAGTACTCTCAATGTATCCCAGATAAAAGCAAAATGTGTTCAAGAATCTGTCCCCGTTCATTAAATAAAAAATATTAGTGTTCTTACACACATGAAGTGTTTCACAACTAGATACCAGGATGTACAGTGAGAGATGCACACGGAGAGAAAGAGGGAGGCAGGGAGACATGGTCACAGACACAGGGGCAAGGGAGCCCAGCTGGACTCAGCTGTCACCTAAGGAATGTGGGGGGAGGTGGGGCCATTATTGGAAGATGGCAGCAGGAGCAGAGCACTAATTAGATAAAGGAAGCTATTCAAGACTGTTTGCTTAGTGGGGAAAGGGTGCAAATTAATTCAAAACTATGAATCCCAACTGAACTGGGGAAGCCGGATAAGGATGGAGGTCCGGGGTCTGGTCCTTCTCCAATTGGTGGTGACCCCGCTGGGTAGCCTGGGTTCTCAGCCTCCCTGCCTCCTGCTCCTGCTGCCCCTCCTGTTCCCTGGACTAAGCAGGCTGACGGGGCAGGGAGCTGCAAGGCAGGGAGACCCTATGCCCCGCCACCAGGTCCCTCCCAGGTCCTGATACCCCTTCCGGCTGCCTCACCCAGAGGGCGCAGATAGGGACCCCCGCAGCCGGCGTGGGGAGACCCCACCGCTACAAGCAGCCATCGGAAAGTGCTCTCTCTCCCTGACCCTCGACCCTCAGCCCCTGAAAGGCACAGCTCAGGCACTGGCCTGAGGCTGCGGGGTGTCTCGGCCCAAGAGGCGCTCACCAGGAGAACAGCCGGGAGCAGACGTTCGCGTCCCGCAGCGGGTTGGCCTTCTCCTCCGGGAACACTGGCCTCATCTTTCTGGCCTTGCCCACACGGGCCGGGGACGTGGGGTGGGGGCAGCTGGGGGGCCAGACGCAGGTGTGAGGCGAGGCTGCAGGCGCCGCTGATGGAGGCGGTGGGGGAACCGCAGGGCGTGGGGCACAGGATCCCAGGCGCCCACGGTCTTGCACTGGACTGCGAACTCTATCAGAGGGCGCGCTCTGAGCCCAGGCCCCCCACCCAGAAGGTGGAGAGGGAGGGGCAGGCTGCAGCAGAAACGCCCCTCAGCTGTGGTGAAGACCAGAGAAAGCTGGCAGAACTAGATAGCAGCCCGCCCTCCGGGCACGCTGCCCTCATCAGGACCAAACAAGGGCGCTGTGGGAAAGTCTCCAACTGGAATGGAGCAGGACCCTGGGGGGCCTTCCTGGGAGAGACCCCACCCCACCGCGAGATACCCTGAGCTAGTGGCCAGTACTGGTCAGTGGAGGTGAGCACAGATGACGGGCACAAAGCCGCAGGCTACTGAGATGACAGCCCCAGGCTCCCGCTCCCCAGTGTCTGCGAGGCTGGCCCTGAGGAATCCTGTTTTGATAAGAGAAGGAAAAAGGAAAGACCACAGCACATCCTTCTCCTGGCATAAAGGACAGTTACTCAGCAGTGTACTGATGCACAGAGAAAAGTACATAAGCAAGAAGTCAAGGTTTACTTTGTTTATCCCTCAAATAAATAAATTTTAAATGAGCTAATAAGCAGGTATCAGTACAAGAGGGAAATGAATAACTTCAGACTTTTTTCCCATACATGAAACCCATATGAATATATATGAAGAAAATAAATGCATTCAAAGAAATATTTCTGGAATGAATAAACAAACTGTGGTATAAAACAGAATGAAATATCACTGAGCCTTAAAAAGGAATGAAATTCTGACACGTGCTACACTGTGGATGAAGCCTGAAGACTGTGATGTTATGACTTATAATTAGAATATGTCTTTGGACTTCCTGATGTTGCTGGCACAGGACTCCTAAAACCCTTAGGTGCTCTAAGGTAAGAGTGATCATTATAACAAGCCCCTTTCAACTACACCTGAGTTTTAGTGAATTCATCTGTTTGTCAGAAAAACAAATCAGGTGTTTTGTCAGAAAAACACCTGATTAAAGGGTTGGCATTTTTCAGCCATACCCTGCCATGTCTAGGGAGAAGAGGGACTGGAAACAGTTGAAGTACCAATGGTCAATGCATTAACCAGTCTTGCGTAAAGTATGCTTCTATGAAGCCTCAATAAAAAACCAATAGGATGGAGTCCACAGAGCTTCCCAGCTAGTGAGCCTGTTCTGGTGCGGGGAGGGCGACTCACCGGAGAGGCCTGGAAGCCCCTGCCCCTCCCGCTACCTTGCTCTCTGCATCTCTTCCATCTGCCTGTTCCGTAGTTGAATCCTTTTATAATAAACTAGTGATCTAGTTGGGTAAACTGTTTTCCTGAGCTGTAAGCCACTCTAGAAAATTACCAAATTCAAGGAGGGGGTTATGGGAACCCTGATTTATGATCAGTCCATAAGAACAGGCAACCACCTAGACTCACCACTGACTTCTGAAGTTGACAATAAGGGTAGTATTGCGGGGATGGGTCCTTGACCTATACAAGGTCTAACAAAAATTCCAGGCAGACAGTGTCAGAATTGACTTAAATTGTGGGACACAATTATGCCTGTATAGTCAGAGAACTAGTTCAGTTCAGTTGCTCAGTCATGTCTGACTCTGCGACCCCATGGGCTGCAGCATGCCAGGCCTTCCTGTCTATCACCAATTCCCAGAATTTACTCAAACTCATGTCCATTGAGCTGGTGATGCCATCCAACCATCTCATCCTCTCTTGTCCCCTTCTCCTCCTGCCTTCAATCTTTCCCCAGCATCAGGGTCTTTTCAAATGAGTCAGTTCTCTGCATCAGATGACCAAAGTATTGGAGTTTCAGCTTCAACATCAGTCCTTCCAATAAATATTCAGGACTGATCTCCTTTAGAATGGACTGACTGGATCTACTTGCTGTCCAAGGGACTCTTAAGAGTCTTCTCCAACACCACAGTTCAAAAGCATTAATTCTTCAGCACTCAGCTTTCTTTATAATCCAACTCTCACATCCATATATAACTACTAGAAAAACCATAGCTTTGACTAGATGTACTTTTGTTGGCAAATTAATGCCTCTCCTTTTTAATAAGCTGTTGGTCTAGGTTGGTCACAACTTTTCTTCCAAGGAGTAAGCATCTTTTAATTTAATGGCTGCAGTCACCATCTGGAGTGATTTTGGAGCCCAAAAAATAAAGTCTGACACTGTTTCCCCATCTATTTGCCATGAAGTGATGGGACCGGATGCCATGATATTAGTCTTCTGAATGTTGAGCTTTAAGCCAACTTTTTCACTCTTCTCTTTCACTTTCATCAAGAGGCCCTTTAGTTCTTCTTCACTTTCTGCCATAAGGGTGGTGTCATCTGCATATCAGAGGTTATGGATATTTCTCCAAGCAATCTTGAAAACTGAAAATTACAATCACAGAAAATTGAAGATTAGGTGTACTAAAAACAAGGTGATGCTGGTCAGACCACCAATGACCAATTTCNAGAGGTTATGGATATTTCTCCAAGCAATCTTGAAAACTGAAAATTACAATCACAGAAAATTGAAGATTAGGTGTACTAAAAACAAGGTGATGCTGGTCAGACCACCAATGACCAATTTCAAGACAATTGTCAGCGCTGACTCTGCTCTTTATACATGTAGCCCTCTCCCTCTGTCTATAAAAGCTCTTGTCAACTAATTGTCAAGGGTGAGGACAGTCAGCTTTTGGACAGGTGTCCACCCTCCCCCCACCACACACACATACAGGCATCCAAAATAAAGTTCCTTTCCATCAACCTGGCCTCTTGATTGGCTTTTGAGCAGGGAGCAGCCAGACCCCTGCTTCAGTATCACTTTTTGGCCTTCTGTGGTCAGCCTTGGAACTATCACAGCACTGGTCATGGTGAGAGGGGAGTGACTTTTAGTGTTATAATACAGGATCACATGCCAGCCCATGCTCAGTACCATCTTGATTTAGCTGATTCAAGCCAGTTTTTGTGGAATCCTGTTTTTCTCACTATCTGTGCCCCTCTTCCTTCCTGTCTCAAAAGCATGGACACACTTTTTACCATGGTGATGAGGCCATCTTAGCCTGACATCTGGCAGTCCAGACCTGGTTCTCTATGTACCCTGATGCCTACCTAGGTCCTTCCCTTGCCCATTTAAGCAATACCAGGTTGTCTTCCTCAAATGAAGGGCACCATGGACCCCCACTTATTTCAGGAGCAACACCAAGCCCCAGCAAAGAGGGAGTTGCCTTATGGGTATAAAAACAAAACTGATTANCAATTCCCTGGGAGTAAAATTAGAATCTGGATAATGAAATGAAGTTTACCTTTTTTCTCTCCCTTTGTGCTGAGTCTTGTTTCACTTGCTCACAGGGTGCCTCACATAGAAGCCTTGCACCTGGCCCTTCAGACGATACTCCCTGATGCAAAATGGCTTAGCCTACAGCTCAGCTCTGAGGGCTGTGCGCAGAGTCTCTGCGCCTGGCACTGTGTTTCAAAATGGCGGCCCCGGGGCCATGTGCAAAAATGCTGAGTCCAGCATGTGATCTGGAGCCATGGGCAGCACAGCGGAGCATATCCTGTGAGAACCCACCCATCCCCCAGCTGACAGGAATCACATACAGCAATCCCAGGGGTGCCTTTAGGAGAGTATGTCCTCTAGAGCACATTCTATAGGGAAAAGCCATACCTGACAGAGGGGCTCCCCAGGTGGCTCAGCAGTAAAGAACCTGCCTGCCAGTGCAGGAGACTAGCGTTGATCTCTTGGCCAGGAAGATCCTTTGGAACTGAAAATGGCAGCCCACTCCAGTATGCCTGGGAAATCCCACTGACAGAGGAGCCTGGAGGGCTGCAGTCCATGGGATTGCAAAGAGTCAGATATGACTTAGTGACTAAGCACACACACAAACCTGGTTAAAGGACTCCCCACCCCCTGTTTGGGCCTGACTGGGGAGGGTTGGTAACAAAACAGGAAGAAATCAAACCATCTTTGGTTTCCTGGTGGCTCAGATGGTAAAGAATCTGCCTGCAATGGAGGAGAACCAGGTTTGATCCCTGGGTTGAGAAGATCCCCTAGAGAAAGGAATAGGCAACCCACTCCAGTATTCTTACATGGAGAATTACATGGAATTATGGTGGGCTATTGTCCATGGAGTTGCAAAGGGTCAGACAAGACTGAGTGACAGACATTTTCTAGCATGAAAGCAGCTGCCATTTGGGAAGAAATGAGATCTTTTGCTTCCAACAGAGGTCCTCTCTTGGCTGCAGGGTGGAATTACCTGTGTGTGTGTTTTTTTAAAAGTGTTAACTCCTGCATCCCCTCTCCCGAAATTCTGGTTTAACTGAGATGAAGCTTCAGTACTGGGTTTAAAGAGTTCCCTGGTGATTTTACAATCCACTGGTCTTTGCCATGTTTAACCTATAAGGATTCTATCTGGATGGAACAGAGTAAACAAATCAGGTGATTATATAGGGGCAGGGGTGTTTGTCTCTGTGTCTAGGGTATAGATGAGGTGGGGGCCTGTGACACCTCTTGCTCATTGAAAGGTCTTCCTGGCCCCTCATTCAATGGCCTTTCCACACTGCTCACCTGGATATATGGATTCATCTCCCACTGGTGGTGATTTTCAGTAGAGCACAGATGCCCCTGGAGGTTTTCATACAAGCCCAGCCTAGTTGGGCTTCCCTGGTGGCTCTGGTGGTAAAGAATCTCCCTGCCAATACAGGAGCTGCAACAGACACAGGTTCAATCCCTCGTTTGGGAAGATCCCCTGGAGAAGAAAATGGCAACCCAATACTGCAGTATTCCATAGACAAGGAGCCTGGCAGGCTATAGTCCGTGGGGTCGCAAATAGTTAAACACAACTGAGCACACACACACACACAGGATTTATGGGCAGATGCTGATGACATCAATGCGTTTATGTTATTAAAAGCTGGCTACAAAACAGCCTACAGTGAGGATGAGTGCCTCTCCAGGGGTTACACTCCTGCAGTTACTTTTTTTAATATAAATTTATTTATTTTAATTGGAGGTTTATTACTTTACAATATTGTATTGATTTTGCCATACATCAACATGTATCTGCCCCAGGTATACATCTGTTCCCCATCATGAACCCCCCTCCCTCCCCTCTCCCTATACCATCCCTCTGTGTCTTTAAAAGATTCCCTGATGGCTCAGATGGTAAAGACTCTACCCACAGTGCAGGAGACCTGAGTTTGATCCCCAGGCCGGGAAGATCCCCTGAAGAAGGAAATGGCAACCCATTCCAGTATTCTTTCCTGGAGAATCCCATGTGAACAAAGGAACCTAGCAGCCTACAGTCCATGGATTCACAAGAGTCAGACATGACTTGGCAACTAAACTACCACAGCCTTAGCTCATCACAAACCCGAGCTTGAGTCCCAAGGTGTGGCTTGCTGGGAGGGAACTCCTGGGAACAGTACAGGATGATCAGCTTGGCAGTAACTTCAGGAGTTTCTCCTGTGTAGGGAAGCTCAAGGAGCTCTGGGCCACTGGCCATGCACGAGTCTATAACAGGGCTGTGACTGGAGTCTTCCTGTGCCTGGGGTCTGAGGGGTGTGTGTGTTCAGTCATCACAACTCTTTGGGACTCCATGGACAGAGGATGGGATTTTCCAGACAAGAATACTGGAGTGGGTTGCCATTTCCTCTTCCAAGGGATCTTCCTGACCCAGAAATGAAACCTGCATCTCTTGGGTCTCCTACACTTAGAGGCAGATTCCTTACCACAAGTGCCCCTGGGGGGTTGAGGAAATTGATCTTATCAGCCAGTGACAGATGCTTTCCAGCCTCAATGGTAAAGAATCTGCCTGCCAATGCAGGAGACACAGCAGAGGCAGGTTCCTTGTCTGGGTTGGGAAGACGCCCTGGAGGAGGAGATGGCAAATCACTACAGTATTCTTGCCTAGAGAATCCCATGAATGGAGGAACCTGGCAGGCTATAGTCATAGGGTTGCAAAGAGTCGGATGTGACTGAGCACAGCCAGTAACAAGTGCCTATGATATCAAGCATCAAGATGTGCAAAGGTGTAAGGTGATGATCATACCAATAAACATTAGCCTCCCCTTATTCTGCTCTGTGTGCCAGGATGTATTTTTACTTAACTATCACGTTTAATTATTTTTTGGTATATAAAAGTTTATTACTATCATGCTTTCTTCATCCAAATTTATGAACTTGATCTTTCCTTTTTGCCTTTGTATAAGGCCAAAAGAGAGACACTGGCTATTTTGACAACCTTAAAGCAGACTCCAGGAATGTCATCAATGGCATGACCTTTGCAACCAAATCCAGCAACCATAATGTCATCATTTTCCTCAATAGAATTCAAGCAACCATCACTGGGTACAAACGCTGTGATTTTTTGCCATTTTTGATGAGCTAAACCCTGACACATTTCCTGATGGCAGAATTGGGTTGTTTGGCTTCAACCCCTACTTTTTCAAGCATAGTTCTCTTGGCATGAGAAGCACCTCCAAAAGGCTTGGCCTTCAGTTCAGTTCAGTCGCTCAGTCATGTCCGACTCTGCAACCCCATGAATCGCAGCACGCCAGGCCTCCCTGACCATCACCATCTCCTAGAGTTCACTCAGACTCACGTCCATCAACACTCAGACTCACATCCATCAAGTCCGTGATGCCATCCAGCCATCTCATCCTTGGTCATCCCCTTCTCCTCCTGCCCCCAATCCCTCCCAGCATCAGAGTCTTTTCCAATGAGTCAGCTCTTCTCATGAGGTGGCCAAAGTACTGGAGTTTCAGCTTTAGCATCATTCCTTCCAAAGAAATCCCAGGGTTGATCTCCTTCAGAATGGACTGGTTGGATCTCCTTGCAGTCCAAGGGCCTTCAGGGCTGTGCCCATATGGGCTTTCTTGTACTATTTATCATGCCTCTTCTGGGCTCTTCGGTGGCTATAGAAATTCCTGGCAGTATGAAGACTGCCATACTTGCTCATTCTGCCAGTGTCACGGGCCTGAACAAAGACTATTATGTTTAATTTTAACATAAGCTCTGAGGTAATTAAAAGCCCCATCTTACAGCACTTTAGGACCTTGATCAATGTCATAGGATTCCTAACTGCCAGATGCAGACTCTGAGCCCAGGCAGGTGGAACCACATAGTCTGTCCCCACTCCTCCCATGTCCCACAGGACCCAGAGGTCTCCCTGCCCCAAGACCTGCTCATAGGCTTCAGCCTGACACCCCGAGTAGGTCCGTGAGGACCCTCCAGGTGCCCGCAGCCCCTTTGCTCCTACTGCCCCTGACTCCGGTCCTTCATTCTGCAGAGCATCCCCCGAGAGCCCCGTGGTCAGCAGAAGGATACCCTTGCCCTGTTCTAGCAGCTTCTCCCTGCAGCCAGCTCCCGGAGGTGGGATCAGGCCAGGTTGTGAGGAAAATTAGGAGAGAAGCAGGAAGGTATAAGTTGGTGTCAGTGCCTTCCTCTGACCTGGGACCTCCCTCACTCTCCCTGACACTTCCTACCACTCGTGGCAGCTCCCCTCTATGCCCTCCCCTCTCCCCCCCCCCCGCCAACATTACACGTGCTCCTGTACGTCTGCTGTGGATCAGAATCACCAGGTGAGGGGGTCAGAAAGCAAAGTCCTAGGCTCCATTCCCAAAGATCCGATCCAAGAGGTCACATAGTGAGGCCTGGGAATTTGAATTTTTATCAAACATCCCAGTGTATTGGGATATATTAAGTCCTGTGAACACTCTGAGAAACATTTAATAGACCATTTCAGCTTTAGCATCATTCCTTCCAAAGAAATTCCAGGGCTGATCTCCTTTAATATGGACTGGTTGGATCTCCTTGCAGTCCAAGGGACTCTCAAGAGTCTTCTCCAACACCACAGTTCAAAAGCATCAATTCTTCAGTGCTCAGCCTTCTTCACAGTCCAACTCTCACATCCATACATGACTAGTGGAAAAACCATAGTATATGTTTAAATATTTAAAAGTTATAAATCAGTCATACAAAACTGTCAAGTACACCTACATAACTATTAAAACCTGGAAGACTGGGGTTTTGGACACTGAGCTCCAAGCCAGAAGTCAGGACAGCAGTGGGAGGGGTCACCCCAGCCCCCAGGCCTCCCCCTGCTCTTCCCATCTCTGGCTCTGACCCTCTCTGTGCCTTGAGCAATCTGCTGCTCAATCAAGAGCACCTACAGCCTTCAGGTCCAATCTCAGGCCACACTCTTCGTGCCCATAAACAGCTGTATTGTGACCACTTGTCAAGCTGGGACATGAGCCCCAGGAGGGAGGCAGGCACAGGTGCTGGGAGCAGGGATTCTGGGGTCCAGGTGCTCAGAGCAGGGCTTGGAGGGGGCAGAGGGCTCCAGGTGGCCACACACCCCCTGGTCCTCCCTGGTGGCCTGCCCCTGGGGAGGGTGCACATACAGGAGGACAGAGCAGGGCCTCTAAACCAGCACTTCTCTGACTGTACTGTGAGCAGGACTCACCCAGGATACAGAGATTCTGAGTCAGCGGGTCTGAGGTAGAAACAAGATTCCGTGTTCTAATGTCCCCCCCCCCCCAGGTCAGTTGATGCTGCTGGTCCACAGGTGGCACTTAGAACAGCAGAGCTCTGGGGTAGATTGAGCAGTTTTCCTGTAAAGGACCAGGAAGTCCATTTCCAGGCTTTGTGGACCTTAAGGTTTCTGCTCAGAAAACATCTACTCCTGCTTTGCTGGGGTCCAGCCACGGGGGATCCAGGGTAATCTGAAGCAGGGACAGAGTCGGCAATTGATTTAGAGAGAGATAAGGAAAGAATGTTGTAGATAAGAAAATAGAGGAGAGAAAGAGGCTGATATTCCTTGGTTTACATAGAAAGCCAATAAAACCCCCAGACAAGGAGTTTGCCATGTTCACGGAGGCCATAGGCGCCCTCCCGATCTCCCGAGAGAGTGAGGATGCAGAACGTCTTCCCGTTCAGGTCTTAGAAACCCGGGCAGATAAGTGAATGCAGGGAGCCTCTATGGTCCAAGGGATCAGCCTGAAAAAGAGAGGGAGAGAGAGAGAAAAAAATATGATTGTCGTGGGGTGACCCAGTTTGTTCAAGCGAAGGCCCCATAGCTTTATTTTCAAAAAAGACTTTTATACTTTTCCCACAAATGATGTTGTATACATTATCTTCTGGCCTTGGAGGCCTGTGAAACATTTTAAGACCCTCTTTTGATAAAGGTTGCTCAACCAGAAAACTTATTTTTCCTTGAAGTGTTTTTTTTTCTTTATATTTCTAATCTATGTCAGCCTCAGAAAGTATCAAACAAAGTTACATTTCTCACAGAGTACAGGTGCAGTAGAAATAGATGCGAAATAGATGGGGANAGGTTGCTCAACCAGAAAACTTATTTTTCCTTGAAGTGTTTTTTTTTCTTTATATTTCTAATCTATGTCAGCCTCAGAAAGTATCAAACAAAGTTACATTTCTCACAGAGTACAGGTGCAGTAGAAATAGATGCGAAATAGATGGGGAAAGTGGAAACAGTGTCACACTTTATTTTTGGGGGCTCCAAAATCACTGTGGATGGTGACTGCAGCCATGAAATTAGAAGACGCTTACTCCTTGGAAGAAAAGTTATAACCAACCTAGATAGTATATTCAAAAGAGACATTACTTTGCTGACTAAGGTCCGTCGAGTCAAGGCTATGGTTTTTCCAGTGGTCATATATNATGTCAATCAAGCTCAAAACACAGGAAACAGATTCTTCCTAGAAAAATGAAACATAAAAAATGACTCTGCAGAAATAATACACTGAAGAGGAAGCACGTAATTACCAAAAGTTCTCCAGACAGTGTGGCTGCACAACACTGTCAATGAGATTAATGCCACTGGACTGTGTGACTAGAAACGGTTATACGGCAAATTTTATGTTATATATACTTTACCACAATTTGTAATATTAAAAAAAATTAAATTCTCTATCTAGAAGACAGTCTAGCACACATCTGTCCTTCATTAGCAAATCCCCTACAAGGGTTCCTATTTTGAGACAGCACATTTTCTCTTCCTTCTGTTTAGAACATATAATATTGTCCTTTGGTATTTAACCATGTATCTATTTTGTTGTTGTTGTTACTTAAACTATAGTATATTATATGCTTTTCCTGTCAGGTTTCTCTATAGTATTTTAACCAGAGGTCTTTTAGTAGAAAAATGGACCCTAAAGGAAGTGGTGACACAAAACAGCACCTTCACACAGTCTTCAAGTAAACAGAATCTGATATAACTGGAAAGTAATAGGTAATTCTTGGAACAGTAAAAAGACATCTGTGACAACCTTGTCTCAAATCTGAGAAAATGAGTTTAGCTCTGGAGTCTCTCAAGACACAAAACCTGGGAGACAGCTTTTATTGGTGGCCCGCACATCTGATTTGGATAAGAAAGCAAGTAATATAACATTTAAATAAACATAATAAATCTTTTTTCAAGAGCTTGAAGTCAATGAGTGAAGCTGGAGAACTAACATCTTGTGTAAATATTTGTTGCTGGTGTAAAAATGGCAGAATATAGTTTATGCAGTGCAAAACCAATTGGAAAAAAAGCCTTTGTAGTAGACATAAACTCATGGTAGAATCACAGTGTTGACTCAAAAACTGTGAAGGGATGGCTGTCCATTGGAAACATTCATAACCACAAGGTCACCGTGAGTAATATCTGGCTGTCTCCTTTTGAAGTACACCTGAGGAAGAAAAAGACAAAAACAACATGTTTAAAAGTTTTAAAGTCCTCCTCCTAGGGCAACACATTTCTAGGTTTCCTTCTTCATGTGAAACAGTCATATCACTATTAGAGGCACAGTTTTAAAAAAACAGGATTGTATTTATTCTATGGAGGAAGTAGCCCCATTAAAACCCTCAGTGGGGCTGGGTTTAATGCCAAACAACCTGTAGATCTCCTAGATTTCTGATCATTCTGATTCACAGACATGCTTTATCACTACAGTAACTTGATAAGCAAAATCATTTATTCCCTGAAATAAATTAAAAACAGGGTAACAAAGAGGATAGGAAAACTAGCATCTGAACATGGTTTGTCATTTTCACACATAAAAGGAGCACAACAGATTTGGATGTTAATATCAGGTTGTTATCTTTATATTTTATAAACTCTGATTGACAGGCACTGAAACACTGGCATATATATATATGAAATATACTGGTGTTTATTTTGCGTGGCAAAGCAGTTATAGAGCCTATAGAAATGTGATCTGTGGATAGTGGGTCCCAAGAAGGAAAAGAGAATCAAATACTTTAACAGTCACTCAACCAAAAGACTTCTCTAAAATGTAAGATGATACCCAATAATAGGACAGATCTGTGCCAGACCTCTGAGCTCTTGAATTCTACCAAATTCTAGCTGAACTGGAAGAGATAGAGGATTCTTCAGTATATAATTAGAACACAGAGGAAGTGAAGTGCTGTCAAGGTCCACAATCATCAGTTTTAGTAGCTGTGTTGTATCTTGGTTCCTTACAGATGTACATAACAAGATAAAATAATGTCAGGGCTTGTGAAGCCTTTCTGAACATGTTTGTGCAATAAATGACTTCAAGTGTAACTCTTTTTCCTCAAAGAACAGTGTGAAAAGATTTGAGTCTTTAAAACAGAAAATGTGTCCTCTATCAGAGGCTGACTCATGTCACAAACTGGGTTGCTTGGACACATGATTCCAGATCTCTTTTATAGAACCTGACTGCAAGGGCATTTGTGGGTGCTGTAAACAAAGTTATCATGAGAGAGAATGAACTTCACACACGAAACAGAAAAGCACTAGGACAACCTACCTTCACAGTAAGCGCACTTATTATTCTCTTGTTGCTGACACAACTTGCTACCCCCAAACAGCTCTGCACATGAAATGCTATATATTTAAATGCCACTTAAGGAGAAAAATAAACCCTCCAAGAATGCTTGGGCCCACTGGCTGAAATCTGAGGCTATTTCCATTTTAATGGAAGCACTTTAAAAAAGCCTTGTGTGGGAGTAGGGGGAAGGTTAATTGCATATCATCATCATCCTCCATTTTATTAATCTAGATATATTTGGTGAGTATATGCTTATTATTTTTTTGGTGAAACTAAAAACAGTTAAA
Organism: Raphicerus campestris; assembly: GCA_006410735.1. Taxonomy (NCBI): domain Eukaryota; kingdom Metazoa; phylum Chordata; class Mammalia; order Artiodactyla; family Bovidae; genus Raphicerus; species Raphicerus campestris. The sequence goes on from SJYW01043973.1 coordinate 57,223, forward strand.
AGAACCAAAGAAAATTCATTTCATTTTCTACTGCTTAATATTCTTTCCAAAATCATCTGGTTGTTTTCTCCATAACCCTTTTTAATACAATTTTTTATAAAGAAAATATTACTTTTAACAACTTTTAACTGGAAAGGACTTTGTTTCATGGTCTGAAAACTGAATACTGCAAAGGATATTCAGCAGTTGGGGACCCCTGATTTAGAGTCTCTAAAGTGACCTATAAGAACTATGAGTATATTTGTTTTATTATTGGGAAGCAACATTTCTACCTACAGCCTTTTACAAAATGATCCCACTCTTATACCATAAAATGTTCTATATTCTCAAAGCACTTAAGCATGTGCTCTCTCATCTGATCCCTGTTGTAAGTGTGAAGAAGCCAGTAGGGCTGTATCCTGCTCTTACACACAGGTAAGGACCTGAGGTTCAGAGACCTGGGGGACACAAGGCCATGCCAAGTGCCTGCTCCATCTATCCAATTGGACCAGGCTCCTAGAGCTAGGATATGAGAATTTTATAACCACTGGGCTGTATTAGGTGATTTCATGAATAGACAAAACGACACCTCTGTTACACCCTGGGAACAAAAAAGCTTCAAAAAATCTCAACCTGATGTGCTTCATCACAGAACAGAATGGATGACAGACATTTATTCTTGGAGCTGAACTGTGTCCCCTCTGAAAGGCTGTTGCTAAACCACAAAAGACGCCATGATTCTTGGCCTCCAGAAGAAAAGAATTCAATCTGGGGCCAGTGATGACGCTTGATCACTTAGAGCTTTTATGTAATAAAGTTTTATTAAAGTATAAAAGAGATAGAGAAAGCTTCTGACATAGACATCAAAAGAGGGCAGAAAGACTAGTCTTTAGGCGGATGCTATATAGCTACTAGTAGTAGTAGTGTTAGTCGGTCAGTCGTGTCTGACTCTTTGCAACCACATGGACTGTGGCCCGCCAGGCTCCTCTGTCCATGGGATTCTCCAGACAAGAATACTGGAGTGGATGGGTCATTTCCTTCTCCAGAGAATCTTTCAGACCCAGGGACCTAACCCAGACCTCCTGCATTGCAGGCAGATTCTTTACCACCTGAACTACAGGGAAGATCCATATAGCTATTCAGTTCAGTTCAGTTCAGTCACTCAGTCGTGTCCTACTCTTTGCGACCCCATGAATTGCAGCACGCCAGGTCTCCCTGTCCATCACCATCTCCTGGAGTTCACTCAGACTCACGTTCATCTAGTCTGTGATGCCATCCAGCCATCTCATCCTCTGTCGTCCCCTTCTCCTCCTGCCCCCAATCCTTCCCAGCATCAGAGTCTTTTCCAGTGAGTCAACTCTTTGCATGAGGTGGCCAAAGGACTGGAGTTTCAGCTTTAGCATCATTCCTTCCAAAGAAATTCCAGGGCTGATCTCCTTCAGAATGGACTAGTTGGATCTCCTTGCAGTCCAAGGGACTCTCAAGAGTCTTCTCCAACACCACAGCTCAAAAGCATCAATTCTTCAGCACTCAGCCTTCTTGACAGTCCAACTCTCACATCTATACATGACCACAGGTAAAACCATAGCCTTGACTAGACGGACCTTAGTCGGCAAAGTAAGGTCTCTGCTTTTGAATATACTATCTAGGTTGGTCATAACTTTTCTTCCAAGGACTAAGCGTCTTTTAATTGCATGGCTGCAGTCACCATCTGCAGTGATTTTGGCAGTCTGCTAATTAGAGAAAGGAAATGTCTCAAAACTCAGAGACTGGCACCAGACCCCTCTCATACAACTTGCATTTTGACATAACATTGCCACAAGGAAAGTTGTCCCTGGCCATAAAATAATTGACATGAATCTTGAAGAAAGGCAGGTTTCTAAGCAAATACAGTCTCACTGACATAGCTTAAGAGAATATTTGCATGAGTAAAACAATCTGGTTTGTCAAGTCCATTCTGAGTCTTAGGGGGAGCCCACTTGAAGACAGAGCCTAGGGTAAATACATAGCTCATTAACATAGTTTAAGACAAACGTTTTCATGAGAAAAATGCATTGGTTACCTCAAGGTGTGAGAAAAGTTAAGTTCAGATGGAACCAGGTATCCTATGGAAACACAGAATTTTAAAAGAAACCTCTTTTTAAATTTGTATCCATTCAGTTCAGTCGCTCAGTCCTGGCCTACTCTCTGCCTACTCATGGACTGCAGCATGCCAGGATTCTCTGTCCATCACCAACTCCCAGAGCTTACTCAAACTCATGCTCATTGTGTCGCTGATGCCATCCAACCATCGTATCCTCTTCCAACCCCTTCTCCTTCTTCCTTCAATCATTCCTAGGATAAAGGCATTTTCAAATGAGTCAGTTCTTCACACCAGGAGGCCAAAATATTGGAGTTTCACCTTCAGCATCAGTCCTTCCAATGAATATTCAGGACCGATTTCCTTTAGGATGGACTGGTTGGATCTCCTTGCAGTACAAGGGACTCTCAAAAGTCTTCTCCAACACCTCAGTTCAAAAGCATCAGTTCTTTGATGCTGAGCTTTCTTTATTGTCCATCTCTCACATCCATACATGACTACTGGACAAACCATTGCTTTGAATGGACGGTTAACCATTGCTTTAATCTTTGTTGTTAAAGCAATGTCTGTTTTTTAATATGCTGTCTATTTTGGTCATAACTTGTCATCCAAAGAGCAAGTGTCTTTAAATTTCATGGCTGCAGTCACCATCTTCAGTGATTTTGGAGCCCCCCAAAATAAAGCCTATCATTGTTTCCATTGTTTCCCCATCTATTTGCCATGAAGTGATGGGACCAGATGCCATGATCTTAGCTTACTGAATGTTGAGCTTTAAGCCAACTTTTTAGTTCTCCTCTCTCCTCCTCAAGAGGTTCTTTAGTTCTTCACTTTCTGCCATAAGGGTGGTGTCATCTGCATATATGAATTTATTGATATTTTCCCCAGCCATCTTGTTTCCAGTTAGTATTTCATCCAGTCCAGTGTCTCTCCTAATGTACTGTGCATATAAGTTAAATAAGCAGGGTGACAATATATAGCCTTGATGTACTCCTTTCCCGATTTGGAACCAGCCTGTTGTTCCATGTCCAGTTTTTACTGTTGCTTCCTGACCTGTATATAGATGTCTCAGGAGGCAGGTCAGGTGGTCTGGTATTCCCATCACTTGAAGGATTTTGCACAGTTTGTTGTGGTCCACAGAGTCAAAGGCTTTGGCATAGTCAATAAAGGAGAATAGATGTTTTCCTAGAACACTCTTCCTTTTTTGATGATCCAATGGATGTTGACAATTTGATTTTTGGTTCCTCTGCCTTTTCTAAATCCAGCTGCTTAAACATCTGGGAGTTCATGGCTCACATCCTGTTGAAGCTTGGCTTGGAGAATCTTGAGCATTACTTTGCTAGCGTGTGAGATGAATGCAGTAGTTCAAGCATTCTTTGCTATTGCCTTTCTTCGGGATTGGAATGAAAACTGACCTTTTCCAGTCCTGTGGCCACTGTTGAGTTTTCCAAATTTGCTGGCATACTGAGTGCAGCACTTTCACAGCATCATCCTTTAGGATTTTAATTAGTTCAACTAGAATTCCATCACTTCCACGAGCTTTGTTCATAGTGATGCTTCCTAAAGCCCACTTGACTTTGAATTTCAGGATATTTATCTCTACGTAAGTGATCACACCATCATGATTATTGGGGTCATAAATATCTTTTTTGTATACTTCTTTGTATTATTGCCTCTTCTTAGTATCGTGTACTTAGTATCATATACTTCTTTGTATTATACCTCTTCTTAGTATCGTGTACTTCTGTTAGGTCCATACCATTTCTGTCTTTTATTGTATCCATCTTTACATGAAATGTTCCCTTGGTATTTCTAATTTTCTCGAAGAGATCTCTAGTCTTTCCCATTCTATTGTTTTCCTCTATTTCTTTGCATTGATCACTGAAGAAGGCTTTCTTATCGCTCCTTTCTATTCTTTGGAACTCTGCATTCAAATAGGTATATCTTTCCTTTTCTCCTTTGCCTTTAGCTTCTCTTCTTTTCTCAGACATTTGTAAGGACTCCTCAGACAATCATTTTTCTTTTTGTATTTCTTTTTCTATGGATATAAATCTGTATAGAGAAGGGGAAAAAATATAACACTAGTAGTTTGTTTCCTCCTGCTGCTTAAGAGATAGATAAAAAATGTCTGACACTTGCAGCCTATTCCCTCTATTTAGAGTCCCCTGGTCTTCTTGCCTGTTACCCTCTCACCTCCATTTTACATGTTGAAGTCTTAAACCTCCCAGCACAATAGAATGTGACTGTATTTGGAGACAGCATCTTTAAAGAAACAATAAAGTTTAAATGAAATCATACAAGTGGGTCCTAATTTAACAGACTGGAATTTTCATAAGAAGAAACCAGGACACAGGCTCACACAGAGGGAAGAGCATATGAGATACAGAGAGAAGATGGTGTCTACAAGACAAGGATTGAGACCTCAGAGGAAACCAACCGTGCTGACACCTTGACTTTAGACTTCCAACCTCCAGGGCTGTGAAGATATAAGTTTCTGCTGTTTAAGTCCCCTACTCTTTGGTCTTTGTATGCCAGCCCTAACAAACTCCTGCCCCCTTTAGCTTTATGTATCTAAAAGGGACTTTTTCTACTATTTCATGGATCATCCTAAAAGGGTCAATCAGCTCACCAGAGCTAGGAGTTCAAGAAGTGGAAGCACCTTCTCCCAGATGTTGGGTTTTCTTTTCAGATGAATGAATTCTGTTCTATTAGAGCAAAATCCTTGTGACTTATGATAATGCTCCCAGTGTTTTAGCTCATTGATACCTGATGCTTGCACATTCAAAAAACTGATAATCTGACAGTTTATCCTCCTAAGAGGTTGCAGAGTATGCAGAAATAAAGTCAAGGTGGCATGAGAATTCAGAAATGCATATCTTTCTGCAGAGAGACCTGAGCCACTGGCAGGACTGAAATCCAACAGTTAGGTTCTGCCACCCTGTGAACTTTGGCAACTGGCCCTACCTTGGCTACTACGTGACAGGAGAAGTGTTCTCAGGCTTGACACAGAACACAGCACCTAGGACAGCACCCAGCCTCCCTTAGCAACTCCCTCTCTGTGCAGAAAACTATGAAGAAGGGAAAATACATTGATAATTTAACACCCAGAGATAACTTTTTGATAGAGAAGCCACATCCCACCCTGAACCATACATGTTAAGGGACAAGAACATCAGAACTTCCTTCCCTCCCTCTATATTCCCATCAATCCCAATCCCACTTCCACCTTGTTCCAGACAGACTTAGAGATTACTGTATGACAATAGCTAAGCCTCTTAAACCAGACTTTGGCTGCCACTACACCTCTGTTAGGAAGGTACACCTGAATGTTACTCACTGAGCCCCTTCCTTACACCATATACCATCCTTCACACGCATCATCTCTGTGAAAGTGCTTTGTAAACCTTCAAGCACCATTCCGACTACAGTGTGAAGGTATTGTGAGTTCTTGATTTTTGCTGATGACAATTTCACCTTCTAGAAGGTAGATGAAACATGGGAGGAGGGGCAAATGGACCTAATTCTAAACAACAAAGAATTAGGGAGAAAGTGATAATATCAGGTAAGAGTTTTCTTTACAGATTCAGTTCAGTTCAGTCGCTCAGTCGTGTCCAACTCTGCAACCCCATGAATCGCAGCACGCCAGGCCTCCCTGTCCATCAGCAACTCCCGGAGTTTACTCAGACTCACGTCCATCGAGTCAGTGATGCCATCCAGCCATCTCATCCTCTGTCGTCCCCTTCTCCTCCTGCCCCCAATCCCTCCCAGCATCACAGTCTTTTCCAATGAGTCAACTCTTCACATGAGGTGGCCAAAGTACTAGAGTTTCAGCTTCAGCATCATTCCCTCCAAAGAAATCCCAGGGCTGATCTCCTTCAGAATGGACTGGTTGGATCTCCTTGCAGTCCAAGGGACTCTCAAGAGTCTTCTCCAACACCACAGTGCAAAAGCATCAATTATGTGGCTCTCAGCTTTCTTAACAGTCCAACTCTCACATCCATACATGACCACAGGGGGCATCCCTGGTGGCGCAGAGGTTAAAGCATATGCCTGCAATGTGGGAGACCTGGGCTCAATCCCTGGGTCGGGAAGATCCCCTGGAGAAGGAAGTGGCAACCCACTCCAGTATTCTTACCTGGAAAATCCCATGGACGGACGAGCTTGGTGGGCTACAGTCCACGGGTCGCAAAGAGTCGGACAGGACTCAGCGACTCCACTTTCACTTTCCACTTTTACTAGACGGACCTTTGTTGGCAAAGTAATGCCTCTGCTTTTGAATATACTATCTAGGTGAACTAGATAGTATAGATAGTATGAACTATCTAGGTCATAACTTTTCTTCCAAGGAGTAAGCGTCTTTTAATTTTGTGGCTGTAGTCACCATCTGCAGTGATTTTGGAGCCCAGAAAAATAAAGTCTGACACTGTTTCCACTGTTTCCCCATCTATTTCCCATGAAGTGATGGGATCAGATGCCATGATATTCGTTTTCTGAATGTTGAGCTTTAAGCCAACTTTTTCACTCTCCTCTTTCACTTTCATCAAGAGGCTTTTTAGTTCCTCTTCAGTTTCTGCCATAAGGGTGGTGTCATCTGCATAAGAGTGGTGTCATCTGCATATCTGAGGTTATTGATATTTCTCCCAGCAATCTTGATTCCAGCTTGTGCTTCTTCCAGCCCAGCATTTCTTATGATGCACTCTGCATTTAAATTAAATAAGCAGGGTGACAATATACAGCCTTGACATACTCCTTTTCCTATTTGGAACTAGTCTGTCTGAGGAGAGCTTACAGATAGCTGTGAAAAGAAGAGAAGCAAAAAGTAAAGGAGAAAAGGAAAGATACAAGCATCTGAATGCAGAGTTCCAAAGAACAGCAAGAAGAGATAAGAAAGCCTTCCACAGTGATCAATGCAAAGAAATGAAAACAACAGAAGGGGAAAGACTAGATATCTCTTCAAGAAAATTAGAGACACCAAAGCAACATTTCACGCAAAGATGGGCTCAATAAAGGACAGAAATGGTATGGACCTAACAGAAGCAGAAGATATTAAGAAGAGGTGGCAAGAATACACAGAAGAACTATACAAAAAAAAAAAAAAAAAGATCTTCACGACCAAGGTAATCATGATGGTATGATCACTCACCTACAGCTAGACATCGTGGAATGTGAAATCAAGTGGACCTTAGAAAGCATCACTATGAACAAAGCTAGAGAAGGTGACAGAATCTCAGTTGAGCTATTTCAGATCCTGAAAGATGATGCTGTGAAATGTGCTGCACTCAATATACCAGCAAATTTGGAAAACTCAGCAGTGGCCACGGGACTGAAAAAGGTCAGTTTTCATTCTAATCCCAAAGAAAGGCAATAATGAAGAATGCTCAAACTACCACACAATTGCACTCATCTCACATGCTAGTAAAGTAATGCTCAAAATTCTCCAAGCCAGGCTTCAGCAATACGTGTGAACTGTGAACTTCCTGATGTTCAAGCTGGTTTTAGAAAAAGTAGAGGAACCAGAGATCAATTTGCCAACATCTGCTGGATCATGGAAAAAGCAAGAGAGTTCCAGAAAAACATCTATTTCTGCTTTATTGACTATGCCAGAGCTTTTGACTGTGTGGATCACAATAAACTGTGGAAAATTCTGAAAGAGATGGGAATACCAGACCACCTGACATGCCTCCTGAGAAACCTGCATGCAGGTCAGAAGCAACAGTTAGAACTGGACATGGAACAACAGACTGGTTCCAAATAGGAGGAGTACGTCAAGGCTGTATATTGTCACCCTGCTTATTTAACTTTACAGATTAGGAAACAGAAGAGACCTACTTCTCTCGGGAAGATCTTCCTAGAATCAAAATCTTCCAAGTTGTTTTTCCTTAAACTCTCAAATTTCCTGAATATTCCTTGACAGAACTTCTATCACAAATATGCTAAGCACAAATCAGAATGAATGTAAAGGGTCTGCAGAATGAGAATGTTCTATGTTCCATGAGAATCTAAACCCTGAGTCCGAACATGTGGGAAGTCGGATCAAAAATCTCTGTCTCAGGCACAGGTGTGTGTACACAGAAGGGTTCACAGATCCCGACCCCACCCCCAGCACTGCTGCAATGTCTCAGCAGACCTTCCTTCCACCTGCCCTGTGTTGTTAAGACCCAGTCATGAAGCTTCCTCTCTGAAGGCTTCTATTGAAAAGAGCACAGAGTGCTTGTTCCCAGACACTTTGTGGAGAGCCTGTGAAGAGTGAACCTTGGAGGCGAATTTTAATTACAGCTTCCCGCAGCAATCTCACCTATTTTGCCCTTTTAGCAAGGACAGCAGCCTCTTCCTCGCCCAGTTCTTGCACCATCTTGTAAAATAGACTGTTTCTATCTTTCAGCAACTCATATGGTGGATAATATTCTTCCTGTTTCCCTGAATCAAAAACCTGTTAACAGCAGAATGAAACCCATTAGCACACAGAATCTCCTAGTAACACATAACTCAGGCAATATTTCAAAAGAGGCAGGACAGGGAGACTTTGGGCAGTAGGACTGATGATATTTCCATGGTTCAATTCCCCTGTTTTACTGGGAGACAAGGGCCCAGCCCAGCCTTTCATCATTATATGGTTATAGGAAAGGAAGAAAATGAAAGCTCTTTCATTTTCAGAAAACAAAAGTTTTACTCATGACTTTGATTACTGGAACTGAACAGTCTGTAGCATTTTATATTCTGCCCAGGGCCTTTGGGATTGTTATCATTAGTTACTGTTTTTAGCTCTCAGACTCTGAGCTTTGAGGGCTATTTAAAAGATACACAGCGTTGGGAAATGTCTTGATTCAAGAAAATCAAACATTCAAGAAAATCAAACGTGTCACTTCCACAGCCACTCCTCCAAGCTGGTGGCCCACCCTCTGGAGCATTTGACTTTGCAGCAGATTGACTTCTTTTTACATCCTTAAAGGTTTCAGAACAGACAATCACTTGTTTTCCAGAAAGAAAATAGGTACAGGCATCACTCAGAGCTATTTTGGGTTCAGGTTCAGAATACCAGGATATAATCAATCTTCACAGTAAAGTGAGTCACACAAATTTTCTAGTTTCCCAAGGCACATGGAAGTTATGTCTACATTATACTGTACCCATGCATGTGTGCGATAACATTATGCCTGAAAAAAAAATAATAATGTACAGACTTTAACTCAAAAACAAAGTATTGCTAAAAAATATTAACTATCATCAGAGACTTAAGTAAGTGATAGTAGTAATATCAAAGATCATTGATGTTACAGATCACCAGAGCAACTGCAATGATAGTGAAAATGTTTGATATATAGTGAGAATTACCAAAAGGTGACACAGAGACACAAAATGAGCAAATGATGCTAGAAAAATGGCACCCATAGACTTGCCTAATGCAGGTATATGACAAGCTCTCAATCTGTAAAACTGCAGTATCTGGGAAGCACAATAAAACAAGGTATATCTATATTTCTAAAGCAAGTAATAAAAATAAGATTGCCTTAAAAATTAAATGTTTGAGAAAGAATATTACTGGTGATGTTTTTGCTGTATTGACAGCCAGCTCATAACCAGAAGCTCTAGAAAAACATCCAAGCTTTACACCTGGGGTGAATGGAGCATAGAGGACAATCCCCAACTCTGTAACTGGGGGATAACTGTCTCTTGGTGCCCTGAGGTCTAATCTTGCCATTCCTACCAGAGGAGTCAGCAACCACAACCATTTCAGAACAAGATACAAACAAGTGGCTGAGTTTATATCTCCTGATGGGACCTCCCTGTGACATCACTGATGACCTCAACCAGGGAGCCCTAAATTGAAGGTCTCCCAACACAGGAGTGGGAAGGGCAGCTCCACAGTGAAGGGTAAGATTCCTTCCTGGAAACTTGGTCATTCATCACAAAGGTGACAGGCTCCAAAGGGAACCCTTGCTTCTCCCTTCTCCCTCTGTCTTCCCTACTCACCAAGATGCTCAGTCACTGTACCCAGAAACCAACATCAACTTCTTTCTCTGCCCTTAGAGCCCATGTTCAATCCATCATGCAGTCCACTTGGCTTCACTTCCTTATCTACCCAGGTCCCACCCTCTCACCATCTCCACTGCAGGCACCTTAGACTAAGCCAAAAGTCTAGAGGGGGCACATTGTAAGATAGTGAATACTGAATTTGGAGAACTGAAATACCATCAGTGTGATTTTAGCTGTAAAAGAAGGAGGGAAAGTAGAGTGGGACAAAACTAGAAAATTGGGGAGGGACTGGTTGGACATTGCTTCATAAAAGTAGACATAGACCTTGACCAACAGAGAAAAATTTGAGATTATAGAAATTTACCAGGAGATAATTGGTAAAAGACACTTGCTCTTTGGAAGAAAAGCTATGACAAACCTAGACAGTGTGTTAAAAAACAGACATAACTTTGCTTACAAAGATCCGTCTGTGATTTTTCCAGAAGTCGTGTATGGATATGAGAGTTGGACCATAAAGAAGGCTGAGCCCTGAAGAATTGATGCTTTTGAACTGTGTTGCTGGAGAAGACTCTTGAGAGTCCCTAGACTTCAAGAAGATCAAACAAGTCAATCCTAAAGGAAATCAACCCTGAATATTCATTGAATGGACTGATGTTGAAGCTGAAGTCCCAATACTTTGGCCACTTGACGTGAAAATTTGACTCACTAGAGAAGACCCTGATACTGGGAAAGATTGAAAGGAGGAGAAGAAGGGGAAACAGGGGATAAGCTGATTAGATGGCATGACTCAATGGACATGAATGTGAGCAAGCGCTAGGAGATAGTGAAGAACACGGAAGCCTGAGCTTCCTGAGAGACTAAACAACAAATCGGTAAGTAAAGCATTAAACAAATGAACATATTTTGATAATAGCAACAGAGCTGCTGTGTTCAGAGGATACAGATGTTCACATCTGCAGATCAGGTGCTGATGATAACACTTTAGGACTGACCAGGTGACAGTTCAGTTCATTTCAGTGACTCAGTAGTGTCTGACTCTTTGCGACCCCATGGATTGCAGCATGCCAGGCCTCCCTATCCATCACCAACTGCCAGAGCTCACGCAAACTCATGTCCATAGAGTCAGTGATACCATCCAATCATTTCATCCTCTGTCATCCCCTTCTCCTCCTGCCTTCAATCTTTCCCAGCATCAGAGTCTTTTCCAATGAATAAGCTCTTCACATCAAATCGTCACAGTACTGGAGTGTCAGCTTTAGCATCAGTACTTCCAGTGAATATGCAGGACTGATTTCCTTTAGGATTGACTGGTTGGATCTCCTTGCAGTCCAAGGGACTCTCAAGAGTCTTCTCCAACACCACAGTTCAAAAGCATCAATTCTTTGACACTCAACTGTCTTTATGGTCCAACTTTCACATCCACACATAACTACTGGAAAAAACATAGCTTTTAACTAGACAGAGCTTTGTCGGCAAAATAATGTCTCTGCTTTTTAATATGCTGTCTAGGCAATGGCACCCCACTCCAGTACTCTTGCCTGGAAAATCCCATGGACGGAAGAGCCTTGTAGGCTGCAGTCCATGAGGTCGCAAAGAGTCGGACACGACTCAGCGACTTCCCTTTCACTTTTCACTTTCATGCATTGGAGAAGGAAATGGCAACCCACTCCAGTGTTCTTGCCTGGAGAATCCCAGGGACAGAAGTCAGACATGACTGAAGTGACTTAGCAGCAGCAGGCTTGTCATAGTTTTTCTTTCAAGGAGCAAGTGCCTTTTATTTCACAGATGTAGTCACTATCTGCAGTGATTTGGGAGCCCAAGGAAATAAAATCTGTCACTGATTCCATTGTATCCCCATCTCTTTGCCATGAAGTGATGGGACCAGATGCTATGATCTTAGTTTTTTGAATGCGGAGTTTTAAGTCAGCTTTTTCACTCTCCTCTTTCATGTTCATCAAGAAGTTCTTCAGTTCCTCTTCACTTTCTGCCATAAGGGTGCTGTCATCTGAATATCTGAGGTTACTTAAATGGCTGATAAATTAAGAAAAGCTAAAGGAGAAAAGCAATGATATACTCATCTGAATGCAGAGTCCCAAAGAAAAGCCAGGAGAGAAAAGAAAGCCTTCCTCAATGATCAATGCCAAGAAATAGAGGAAAACAATAAAATGGGAAAGACAGGTGACATGTCCAAAATCTGTCCTTCCTTAGTTTCTCTAACCAACCACACATTCCAAGATGACAGTATTTCTAAGAATTAGATAATAAAAAGAATCTGCTACCATTAATGCCATTAATGCTATAATACCAAAAACCAAAAATAAATCTTCAGGGGTACATTTAGGAGCAAAGAACTTAATTGAACAGACCCTTAACTGAGCTGGAGATCAAGCCATTTTTCTGCTGCTATGTCTAAAGCCTGACAAAGGGCTTGAAATAGGTAAATTTCACAGCACCATTTATTTATAATGGAAGAATGGAGCTTTAGGGGACAATTTTGAAGTGCAATGCTGAGAGGTAAGAACAAAGTGACAGGTAAAATCTAGAAATAAAAGGTTACTTTTCCAATTAGCATCAAAAACACAAAATGAACGACTAAGGATGCCTGACACAAAACATTTCTAGAAATTAAGAGTCAGTGTTGGGCAGTCTTGAATGTCACCCCATTCCTCATGAAAGTCTGCAGGTAGAGCCCACTTCCTACTGCGATGTCTAGTGCAGGTAACCAGATGCACTGCTTGGAACCTAGAGCATCCCTTTGGTTGGGGATGCCCCACTCCTGTCGCTTACCTCCTCAGAGCTCACTCCTGTGCACGTCCAACTTAGGGAATGAGGCTACAGGCATTACCTCAGTGCTGACAGCCTGTATCTACTCAGTGTCCCCACTGATGTCCCATCTGACAATGCACATGAGGTAGGGTGAGAGGTGATATTCCAGGAAATGCCCAAGTCAAAAGAGGTGGTTCTATTATCATCAGACTTAAAGAACTCTGGGTATTACTGCCACTCATTAGTGATCATTGCCTGTTTTATATGGACCATCAAAATACCTTAAAGTATCTTTCATTCCTTGAGATTATTTGTTGCCCGAAGTTTTTCCTTTGAGGGATGCTTTTCTTATTTTATAAAGCCACATTCTAACATTTATTAAAACTGAGCAAACAACACAGGGAAAGGACAAGGAAAGAGATAAAACAAAAAAGAGAGAGAAGAAGAATAGATCGAGGAAGGAAATAGGGCTAAGGAAGGAAATATTAAATTATTAAGGAAGAAAGAGCCAACCAAACCTGGAAGGAAGATACTAGACAGATATGCAGAGACCAAAGCCTGGAGCCTGACATGTGTGCAGAACAGAGCTATTGTGTAAAAGACTCAGTGGTTGTTTAGTTAGTCTCTCATCCCTGATTTGCCTTTCTTTCCAAACTCTCATCTGTGATACAGAAGCTGGGTCTCTGCAAGTCACTGCAACAGTTCACTCTTGCCAGGTGGCCTTTGTTAGATCCTGCCAGTAGGGGGCACTAGAGGGAGACTGAAGGTGGAAACACCGCTAATGTGCTACCTGATTCTGCTACTAGCATCACCTCAGCCCTGGGACCTGACTCCAGCTCCCAGGTATCAGCACCTGGAAAACCAGCTCCATCCTGCCCCCTCACAAATATGACCAGCAACCGCGCAGTGACCTCTCCTTGGAGGTCTGAGCATCAATTCTTTAGGGCCTCTCTTCCGAGGTCTTGGGTCTGGAGATCTGTCCGAGGTTATGGAGGCTGCTTTCTAAAATCATTACCCCAGTGTTTCATTTTTCTAGTCCTCTAATCCCTATGTAATGCCTTTCTTAGATTAAAGCCTTTCAGTTAAAAAATACTTTTTCTCACTAGACCTTTTCTTCTCATGGACTCCTGAGAAATTCTACCACCTCAACCTCCTGACAGTCTAAACTAGAGTCTATTTTTTTCATAAAGGAATCCAAAAATGCTGAAACAACTATGACACAGTGAAAATGACTGTGTTCTGCACCACTAAAATATGGAGCTATAACTTGAGTTATGGAATATTTTAATGGTTGGCCATCATTAAAAAAAGTGACAACTCAAATAAACTTTTAATATGAAAATATAAGATTACTGGATATATTACTTAATAGTGCATTCTAAAAGTATAGTTAAGTACTTAAGTAATTTTCAGGAATGAGAGAAGAAACTAAGAGAAAAATTAATGGAGGTTCCTATGAAATTTTACAAGGAAGCATACATTGAAAATTGAACATAAATGGAAACAGTGAAAATGGAGAGGGTCTTACCATTATCCAATCAGAGTCAATAACGGTGCTCAACCTGTGTGCAATGGTCAGCACAGTGCACTGGGCAAATCTCTCACGAATTTTTTTTTGTATTAACTCATCAGTTCTAAAAATAAAACAGTTGATTTAGTTCAGTAAAGACAGGAAAAGCAGACTTAAGACTTAAAAATATCCCATTTTACAATGTTTTTAAAAATCGATACTTTAATATCTAGTCTTGTTCTTAAAAAACTAACTATAAAAAAGTCTACTTAGAAATTTACTATTTTTCATGAAATGATAGAAAATTAGTCTTCCCTCCAAATTGCTTGAAACTATCAGGAGCTGGATTTNCCATTTTACAATGTTTTTAAAAATCGATACTTTAATATCTAGTCTTGTTCTTAAAAAACTAACTATAAAAAAGTCTACTTAGAAATTTACTATTTTTCATGAAATGATAGAAAATTAGTCTTCCCTCCAAATTGCTTGAAACTATCAGGAGCTGGATTTAGGAATTCCATTTTCTTAGGGTGCCTCATAACAACATTAACACCATCTAACATATCTTGGTTTTTTCCTTTGTTTTCTGGAATTTATATTATCAATAGATATCCATGAGTCCAAGCGAGCACTTAGAAACATTTTGAAGATTCACTAAATGTTTTCCATTTACCACATTTACAAGTCAGATTCAAGATTTCTAGGGGGCTCAGCTCCACNTAAGTTTTTCCTAGGATGCCAATTCCGTCCCCACCTTCGAATCACCCTGGATCCACCGGGGCTGGACCCCGGCATCTCTAGTCTTTCCTTTTCTGTTGTTTTCCTCTATTTCTTTGCACTGATCACTTAGGAAGGCTTTCTTATCTGTCTTTACTATTCTTTGGAACTCTGCATTGAGATGGGTATATCTTTCCTTTACTTCTTTGCCTTTTGTTTCTCTTCTTTTTTAAGCTATTTGTAAGGCCTTCTCAGACATCCATTTTGCCTTGTTGCATTTGTTTTTCTTGGGGATGGTTTCATTCACCACCTCCTGTAGAGTGTTACAAACCTGTGTCAATAGATCTTCAGGCACTCTGTCTATCAGAACTGATCCCTTGAATCTACTTGTCACTTCCACTGTATAATTTGTAAGGGATTTGTTTTAGTCATATCAGAATTGCTTGTGGTTTCCCCTACTTTCTTCCATTTATGCCTGAGTTTTGCCCTAAGGAGTTTATGATCTGAGACATAGTCAGCGTCTGGTCTTGTTTTTGCTGACTGTATAGAGCTTCTCCATCTTTGGCTGCAAAGAATATAATCAATCTGATTTCAGTATTGACCATCTGGTGATGTCCATGTGTAGAGTCATCTATTGTGTTGTTGGAAGAGGGTGTTTGCTATGACCAGCATGTTCTGTTGGAAACACTCTGTTAGCCTTTGCCCTGCTACATTTTGTACTCCAATGCCAAACTTGCCTGTTATTCCAGGTATCTCTTGACTTCCTATTTTTGTATTTCAGTCTTTTATGATGAAGAGGACATCTTTTTTGCTTTTAGTTCTAGAAGGTCTTGTAGTTCTTCATTGAACTGTTCAACTTCAGCTTTTTTGGCATTACTGGTTGGGGCATAGACTTGGATTATTGTGATACTGAATAGTTTCCCTTGGAAATTTGCCAAGATCATTCTGTCATTTTTGAGATTGCATCGAAATACTGCATTTTTTTACTCTTTTGTTGACTTTTTCTTTTCTTTCTTTCTTCCTTTTTTTTTTTTTTTTTTTTTTTCAGCCAAACAAATTGGAGACTTGAAGCCAGGCAGCCTTAGGATAAGTCTTGCCTGGCTGTGCCAACTGGGCAAATTCCTGAACCTACTCTATCTTAGCTTCCTAAACTCTAAGTAAGACTCTAATTATAATATTATAATTATAAAGGTGTGTATGTCCTAACATTGTTAAGAATATAAAATGAGTCAGTACATGCAGAGTTTGTAACAGATTAATAGATATTGCCCATTATTAATAATGTTATCAGTTAGCCTCTCCTCATGTTCTGCTTCACTTTTCTCCTTTGCATGTATCAGCACTGAGATTTTGTTACATATGCATTGGCCTGCTTTTCAGCTTCTCTAGCAGAATTTCAGCTCCAAAAGGACAGACATTTTGTCTCTTGACAACCGTGACAGCCCAAGAATCTGCAACATTGCCTAAGAAGCTCTCAGTAGATATTTGTTGGCTGGATGAAGGTGGGCTTCCCTGGTGGCTCAGTGGTAAAGAATCCACCTACCAAGCAGGAGACTTGGGTACTGACCTGAGCCATGACAGGCTTAACAAGCTATACTAAGCCTAAGATTCAGATTCTTGTAAAACCTGAGTCATGATTCCAGGAAACCACACCCTGAGAAAGTCCCTGATGGCACCAAACCTGAGCCAATCTGGATAGGGATATAGGATTTGAAAATCACCCGTGTGCCTACGGCTCAGCCAATCATTACCCACCAGCTGTACTAAGAACCGCCTGTATAAAAGTATCTGTGATTCAGAGCTCAGGGCTGTCATCAAGACTCCATTGCACTGGATGAGATGGGAGCTCTAGCTCGAGCTAGCAATAAAACCTCTTTATGCTTTTGCATTGCTATGGACATCTTATTCTCTCAGTTTTGGGGACTCAGACTTCGGGCATAACAGTTTGATCCTGGGTGAGATGCCCTGGCTAAGGAAATCACAACCAACTCCAGTATTTTTGACTGAGAAATCCCATGGACAGAGGAGTATGGTGGGCTACAGTTCATGGGGTTGCAAAGAGTCAGATGCAACCAACAGCAACAACAGAGTGAAGACATAACTGACTAACTTCATGACATATCTTCTCCTGTAAATTAGAAATTAAATTCATATGGATAAATAATTTATATATAAAACTGTTTTCTTATTAAGTGTAATTGTAAAAAGGATATATTCTTATAAGAATTAACTGGCTCCAAGATATCATATCACACTTTAAACAAAGGAAAGCACTGAAAAGGGTATAACTGAAGGAAAATAGACAAATAATTACTATTCAAAACTATACATCTCAGTATAGAATACTTCAGATTATGTTTGAGTTTGGGAAAATAAAAGAATATAGCAAAACTTAAAAATAATAAACTGAACTTATAAGGCAGCCTGTCTCTATCATCACTGTGTTTACTGTATGTAGTAGGTGCTGACACCCCTCACAGGAGTTGAACACAGATATCAAGTGGTTTCCAAATTTTGTGGAAATTTGTTACTTTTCAAAAAGAAAATCTCGTGTGGGCCAGAAGGAGACACTGAAATGCAATCAACAAATAGTGAAGAACTTTTACTAGAGCAGGGCCAGAGGTAAATGAAGTTTACCTAATACAAGGCCCAGGGAAATGGACATGTGACCTGTTGCAACTGCAAGGATTGAACCACGTGGTTCCTGATGCAGAGGCTGCTGACGCCCAGGTTTCTGTATGTTGGTTTCCTGTGTGATGAGACACACTTGTGTCTTAACAGAAACACAATCAATGTCAGACATTTAATTGTATGATTTATTTCTGGCTTTGACAGGACATTGTGCCTTAACAGAGACACAATCAATGTCAGACATTTAATTGTATGATTTATTTCTGGCTTTGACAGGACATTTTTGTTGCTAAGTCATGGACCTTATGGATTGTAGCCCACTAGGTTTTCTGTCTATGGAATTTCCCAGGCAAGAATATTGGGGTGGGTGGGTCCCATCACTTCATGGGAAATGGATGGGGAAACAGTGGAAACAGCGTCAGACTTTATTTTGGGGGGCTCCAAAGTCTCTGCAGATGGTGATTGCAGCCATGAAATTCAAAGACGCTTACTGCTTGGAAAAAAAGTTATGACCAACCTAAATAGTATATGCAAAAGCAGAGACATTACTTTGCTGACTAAGGTCCGTCTAGTCAAGGCTATAGTTTTTCCTGTGGTCATGTATGGATGTGAGACTGTCAAGGAGGCTGAGCGCCAAAGAATTGATGCTTTTGAGCTGTGGTGTTGGAGAAGACTCTTGAGAGTCCCTTGGACTGCAAGGAGATCCAACCAGTCCATTCTGAAGTCAACCCTGGGATTTCTTTGGAAGGAATGATGCTAAAGCTGAAACTCCAGTACTTTGGCCACCTCATGAGAAGAGTTGACTCACTGGAAAAAACTCTGATGCTGGGAGGGATTGAGGGCAGGAGGAGAAGGGGACGACAGAGGATGAGATGGCTGGATGGCATCACGGACTTGATGGATGTGAGTCTCAGCGAACTCCGGGAGATGGTGATGAACAGGGAGGCCTGGCGTGCTGCGATTCATGGGGTCACAGAGAGTCAGACATGACTGAACAACTAAACTGAACCATTTCCTCCTCCAGGGAATCTTCCTAACTCAAGGATTAATCCCACTTCTCTCCCATTGCAGGCAGATTCTTTATCACTGAGCAACTGGGGAAACGCCCATACTCTTAATTCCAAATCCCAGTATCTAAGGTGTTCTGTTTTTGCTTTTCAACAGAAGCAAGGCATCAATGATTCATTTCCAGAGTTTTATCTACTATGATCTTTTAACTTCTGAGTGATAAAGTGCTCCATCCTCAGGCACTACTCCTGTTATATTTTTGGAGCTGCCTTTGCTTTTTAGCACCCCAATAGCACCAATTTCTGATGAATTTTTATCAGTTTACAATAAGTTGGCAAGTTTTCAGTACATGAAAAATGTATTTTCAGCATATATACAAAAATAACCAAGATGAGACAGGCAGCATCCATAGGACTGTCTTCCTTCTGAATGTCCATCTCTGCTAAGGAAGAAGGATGAAAAAGAACTAGAAGACTTAAAAATTTTCTAAACCATTTTTCCTTTTAATTAAAGTTCATAAAGAAGAAAACATAGTGGTTCCCTCCTACTCATTCTCAAGTTAACTCTGTGAGCTTGGGTTCACATATCCAGTTAGACATCATTTACAAATTAATAACTCAGGTTTCTGGTTCACTTTAAAGCTGACTTCATTGATTTAGTGATACCCCTTGATGAGGATGAAGGAGGAGAGTGAAAAAGCTGGCTTAAATCTCAACATTAAGAAAACTAAGATCATGGCATCCAGTCCCATCATTTCATGGCAAATAGAAGGGGAAAAGATAGAAGCAGTGGCAGAGTTCCCTTTCTTAGATTCTAAAATCAGTGCAGATGGTGACTGTAGGCTTGAAATTAGAAGATGGTTGCTTCTTGGCAGGAAAACTGTGACAAAACTAGACAGTGTGTTTAAAAGCAAAGATGTCACTCTGCTGACAAAGGTCCATATAATAAAACCTATGGTCCTTCCAGTAGTCATTTACAGGTGCGAGAGCTGGACAATAGAAGAGCACTGAAGAATTGATGCTTTTGAATTGTGGTACTGGAGAACACTATTGAGAGTTCCTTGGAAAACAAGATCAAATTAGTCAGTCTTAAAGGAAATCAACTCTGAATAGTCTCTGGAAGGATTGATACTGAAGTTGAAGCGCCAATATTTTGGCTGCCTGATGAAAACAGTTGACTCATTGGAAAAGAGATGCTGTGAAAGACTGAAGGCAGAAGAAGAGGGAGACAGAGGATGAGATGGCTGGATGGCATCATCGATTCAATGGACATGAACTTGGGCAAACTCCAGGAGATGGAGAGGGACAGGGAAGCCTGACGTGCTGTAGTCCATGGGGTCACAACGAGTCAGACATGACTTAGAAACTGAATAACAATAACTTAGAGTGATCAATCTCCCCCTTTTCCAGAGTCTCTAGGAATTATTTATTTATCACATGTGTATGTTTTTCAATGAGTGATTTGGTAAGTTTTCTTTTAGAACAGTCTTAAGGAATCAGTTCCTAGAGAAACATAATGATGGGATGATTTCTCTAAGTGACATCACCAAAGTTAACAGTGTTAATTCCAGAAACAGTACATGGAAACCATGCACTTCACTTTGTGAAATAAACTCACATTGCTCTCTTTTTATAGAAAGTTCCAAATGTAGTTTAAATAAATGTAGATTTTAGTTATTATCTACCACTTCCACATTTTTATAATTCAGATTAACATTGGCTCTCTGTCCATGGAACAATGTGTTGTAAAATTCTAGAGCAATGCTACCTGAGAATCTGTGAAAAAAGGTCTCAATCTGAGAAACAAGTAGAAAAATAATTTACCAGTACTTCTAGTTATTTTTTTTAAAGATGTGTCCCAATTTCACCATTAAATTTGTCCTATGAATTCAAGAGTAGTGGATCATCCTGTCATTCTTTATATTTAATGGTTAAATGCTCTACACACCTCTTCTCTTGTAGAATTTTACTGTAAAAGACTTACAAACTTAAATCAGAGGTGCACTGCTTTTCAGGCAGGAGAAGATGAAGCAATAGACTCAATTTAAGAAAATAAATTCACATACTGCTGAAAAGCAGGGTGGTGTATAAAGACTCAGCGGTGACATCCTTCAGAAACCAGAATTACTGGCTAGAGATGGTCTTACCTCCAAACCTGCCTGCTCACAGTCAAGGCTCATCTGTATATTACAGATTTCAGAGCTTCCTTGGAAGGGTGACACTAAATGACAAACACACCAATTCAAACCAACATGAAGAATCAATCTCTTAGATTTGTATAACAACAACAACAAATTTAAAAAATATACCACACTTCTCTGAATTGAAAAGATCAATCAAACATTTAGAAGTTATTTATGTAGAGTGTTTTCCCTGTGTTTTCCTCTAAGAGTTTCATAGTATCTGGTCTTACATTTAGGTTTTCAATCCACTTTGAATTTATTTTTGTGTACAGTATTAGGGAGTTTTCTAATTTTATTCTTTTACACATAGCTGTCCAGTTTTCCCACAGCACTTAGTGAAGAGAACGCCTTTTCTCCATTGTATATTCTCCCCTCCTTCATCATAGATTAGTTGACCACAGGTATGTGAGTTCATCTCTGGGCTCTCTAGCCTGCTCCATTGATCTGTGTTTCTGTTTTTGTGCCAGTGCCATACCATCTTGATTACTCTAGCTCTGTACTTAACTGGCCAAAAAGTTCTTTAATTTTTCCATAAAATCTTATTTAACAAACTTTTTGCCTACTCAATAATATATTCTGAAGTCAAGGACTCTAATTTCTCCAGCTTTGCTTTTCTTTCTTAAGACTGCTTTGGCTACTTGGGTCTTTTGTATTTCCATTAAAACTGTAAAATTTTTGGCTCTAATTATATGAATAATTCCATTGGTAACTGACAAGAATTGCACTGAATCTGTAGATTCTTTGGGTAGTATAGTCATTTTCACAATATTGTTTCTGCCAATCCAAGAACATGGTATATCCCTCCATCTGGTTTGTGTCATCTTTGATTTCTTTTGTCAGTATCTTGTAGTTTTATGAGCACAGGTCTTTTGCCTCCTTAAGTAGGTTTATTCCTAGGTATTTTATTCTTTTGTTTACAATGGTAAACTAAATTGTTTTCTCAATTTCTCTTTCTGATCTTTCATCATTAATGTATAGAAATGCTAATTCTTATTTTTTAAATCAAAAGACTGAGCTAGGTCCTAGGAAAAATTAGAAATCTGTCTATGGCTTAGAAGTCTAGGGTTTCTTCCATCAGTAGAATTGATTTGTAAAATGAGTGCAAATACACAAAACAGTTTGCATTAAAATACAAACTGACAGCAACTTAATAATCAAAAAAAAATTTTTGTCATGCAAGGGTAAGGAAATTCAAAGAAGTGAGGCAAGGGAAAACATGACAAATAACAGAAAATTCTCTAGAAATGAACCTACCCATATTAAAGCTTAGCAGATGTCCCAGGGTTCTGTTATCTGCACTAATGCTACAGCATTAAAATGATATGATCGCCAATAAATAATCATCAATTCCAACTATATAATTTACATTTATAAACACTTTCCTATGAAACTTCTACATTTTATTAGTATGATCTTGTTTATGTCTTTAAGTCAATAAGGAAAAACTACTATTGTCTGCACTTAATAGATGTTTCCTAAGACCAGAGGAATAAAATGAATATTGGAGTATAGTAGAGTAATTAATTCACTAGGTCACTAGTAGAATTTGATCCCACAGTTTTAATATCTAATTGAGTACTCTGCTAAGGACAAGATAATGTATCTATTTGTTCAGGGTTCTAGGGAAATAGCTAAAATGAAAACATGTCTCATATTATTGATTTTCATCATCATCAATACACACATTTTTAAGTGCACTCATGTCATCACTGTTTTCCTAGGAGGTAAACCAAATGAGTGAAACTGATATGCTCCCCCTTAATTATCTGAAATGCTCTAAATGTAAGCACACAGATACTGCTGTTAACAAGTTAATTACAGTTATTATTAATAAATTACCTCTTCTAAGACATTCCACAGTTCGTTATCCGTGTGCTCATTAAAGGGATCCAGATTTTTCCTCATTGTTCCAGTGAATAAAACAGGTTCCTAAATACCCCAAAATAGTTAATGTCATTACCTTAACCTCTTTTCATTTTATTCCAATGTGCACAGAATTTCAAAATTAAAATACAAAAAATCTAAATTCATTATTAAAGTTGCAAATGTATGTTTACAAAACTATATCTAAAATAATTTTCCATTGTACAGTGTTCTACAAAGTATCTATTGGACTACTGAACACTAACAAAAGAAAGTATTTAAGAAGTTTTTTTTCATCTTAAGGAAAATACTGAAGACAAGGGACTTTTTTTTTTTTTTAATACTACCCTGGTAATAAATATCTGCTTAAACACTCACACAAACTGAGGAAATAATTACATAAGAAACTTAACACTAAGATATACATAAATTAACTGTCAATCCTGGTGTGACTGGGAAATACAAACATCATGGTTAGTAGAGGTTTGTTCAGTTTAGTTCTGTCGCTCAGTCGTGTCCGACTCTGTGTGACCCCATGAACCGCAGTACGCCAGGCCTCCCTGTCCATTACCAATTCCCAGGGTTTACTAAAACTCATGTCCATTGAGTCAGCAATGCCATCCAACCATCTCATCCTCTGTCGTCCCCTTTTCCTCCTGCCCTCGATCTTTCTAATCATCAGGGTCTTTTCAATTGTGCCTCAAAGCAAACTACTAAATCTTTACACATAAGCACTGAAGAATAAACTAGACTATTTTCTCCATTGGTCATACTGTCTTCTAGGATCTGAAATCTCTCCACATGTGTGAAATGAACATCCCCCACATGTGCAAGGGGAACATCAACTCCTGGAGTTTGCAGCACGTCTGTCCACAGAGAGATCTCCTCTGATTCTCCGTCAGCTGATCCCACGTTCTCTAACCTGTGTGTCAGGATGACCTGCCTCACAGAATCCTGTTATTAACTGCAAGACGAGGAGGACTTGAAACCCATTGTGACTTGTGTCATGATACTTTAATTTAAATAGTATAGAACGGACCTTTGGAGTCTGTGGGAGAGGGAGAGGGTGGGATGCTTTGGGAGAATGGCATTGAAACATGTATACTGTCAGGTAAGAAATGAATCACCAGTCTATGTTCGATATAGGATACAGGATGCTTGGGGCTGGTGCACAGGGATGATCCAGAGAGATATGAGGTGGGAGGTGAGAGGGGGGTTCAGGATTGGGAACTCATGTACATCTGTGGCTGATTTATGTCAATGTATGGCAAAACCAATACAGTATTGTAAAGCAAAATAAAGTAAAAATAAAAATTAAAAAAAAAACAGGAAAAAATAAAAACAAAAAATAAATAAATATTTCTTCCTATTCATCTGCTTCAGGAGGAGCCACAAGTAAATTACTCTGGAAATATATGTCTCCTCTTGGCTTCAAGTGAGAATCCTGAAAATAGGATTCCTGTAAATAGGCCTCCTGTAAGGAGGCCATTTACGTTTTCTTCTGAAAGGTTCTAGTAAGCCAGGCCATAAGAATATAAACAGCAGTGAAGAGCCCAACAGGCTCATTTCAGTGAAGGGGGCAGAACAAGGGGAGGCACACACGTGGTAACAAGAGGAGACCTGACTCTTCCACCGGTACCCAGAACTGCTCCAAATCCCCACATTCAAATCCCGCCTGGCCTTGGGGCTGGACTTTCCTCCTCACTTCACAAAAGCCTGAGAGGAAAGATGAAGACAGACATTTCTTTTTCCTAATCATGAGGAAGAATGATACTCAGGAAGCCTTCCAAACTTTCCTTCAATATGGTCTTAGTTTTACGTCTGGTGAGAGAGATGAATACAGAAAACTCACGGTGTGCCACCAAAAAAAAAAAAAAGAGAGAGAGAGAGAGATCCCTGAGCAAATCCACAATTTAAAAGACATTATAGAGGAAGATTTATTTGCATAAAGTTGATTAAGTGGCCAATATGCCTCCAAAGCACTGAAAATCACTAGTCATACAATATTTCAGAAAGAGTACTGAACTGAAGTAAAATAACTCGAGACCCAAATTTAAGGTCTCCCTTAAAACTTGAAATTAGGATCAAAGGCTAACAACCATCTAAACAATAGTAAGCATCCCTTGTCGGGAATAACCACAATTCTACTTCAGATTTTTATAAAAACTTGTTACACTTTGTAATTATCAACCCTAAGATTCCCATGTGCAGGTGATTTCTCATCCTTCAGCTGTCTCCATGAGATTTACACAAGCGCCACAGTCAGGCGAGGGGAGGCTGGTCCCCAATATTCTTCCTCTTTCCCTTCTCCATCTTCCTTCCATTTTCTAGTTTCTTTCAAGTAAATGGCTGCTCCTTGCATATAATCTCAATCAGTGTTCTTTCTGGGGGGCATATTTTAAGTACTTCAGATCCTGAGCAAAAAGGATGCACATACTTCAGCTACCTGTTATATTTAAGGAAATTATTTAAGAAGAATTTTCATTTTTGCTTCTTCCTGAAATTTTGAACAGAAGTTGAGGAGTACCTTCTTAAGAACATAGTATTCATCTTTGAATGTTCCCCCCATGACTGATGGTCTATGTCCCCACTCCACTGTCTCTGCTTCTACCCAGGTCCTTGTTATCATCACACCTCCCCCAGTTCTGACCTGTTCATGCTGGGTCAGCAGTGATGGGGATGAGCCAGAGAGGAAGAGAGACCACCATGGAAGCTCCCTGCTGCTTCCAGGATAACAGGGACAAGGGATCCAGGGAAGATGCTGTAGGCCTGGCTCAGCTAAGAGAGGCAACTCAAAGAAACAGCACTGGGCTCCCCCTCTGCAGAGTCTGCTCTCAGCTTCCTAAGTTCCCTACATTGGGGTATTGAGTCACAAGCATCACAGCTTCATACTCATTTGTGGGGAAGAGGAATGTAAGGTTTTCCACTTAGACAAGTAAACTCAAGTAACCAAACTAACAGACATTCTCCACCTCTGCAGCTAGCACGCCACTGTAAAGACAAAGGGCTTTTTGGTTGAGGAGGTATAAGATTTTGAGTATCTTCTCTTGACGCATATCAGCTCATGACATACAAGTGCATAAACCCATTTCTAAAATGATATTGTCCAAATGAGGGACAGAGCAATAGGAGTAGTATCTTCTGGCTTTGCTCTATACTAACTTATTCTTGCTATGGTTTGGGGAGTCCTTTCAAGTGGGATGGTAGGAAAAATGGGGAAAATATCTGATGAGTACAACACAGCTGAAAATTGATGCTTTTTAACTGTAGTGTAGGAGAAGATCCTTGAGAGTCCTTTGGACTACAAGGAGATCAAATCAGTCAATCCTAAAGGAAATCAACCCTGAATATTCACTGGAAGGACTCATGCTGAAGCTGAAGCTTCAATACTTTGGCTATCTGATGTGAAAATCTAACTCATTGGAAAAGACCCTGATGCTGGGAAAGACTGAAGGCAGGAGGAGGGGATGGTTGGATGGCATCACTGACTCCATGGACATGAGTGTGAGCAAATTCTGGGTGTTGGTGATGGACAGAGAATCCTGGCATGCTGCAGTCCATGGGGTCACAAAGAGATGGATACAACTGAGAAGTGGACAAGGTGGAGACTGGAGAGTGTAGGTCTCTGTCATATGACTAGTACTTTGGATTTTACTCTGGTGCAATGGGAGTCTTTGGAGATAAAGCTGAAACTCCGCTATACAACTGAAACACTGTGAATCAACTATACTTCAATTGAAATATATATATGTATATATACAATTTGAATCCTGGCTCTGCCCTTACTCGAAAAGTAGGATAATCTCCCAGTAATTCAGTTTTTAACCCTGTCAGATGAGGATAACAACAAATTGTGAGGGTTAAGCAGGAAATAGTGGGATAAGAAAATAAAATGTGCTAATGATTTCATAAATGTTAGGGATTATTAATACTCATGTAAATTGTCTGAGACTGTAGCAAGCACTAGGGGAACAGAAATGAGAGATACAGGCCCTGTCCTCAAAGAGAGTGAAAGAAAATAGTCAAGAGTGTGGGGAGGGCTGAGAAAAAGGCTGGCGGTCTTGGTGGGGGATCAGAAAGTAAGAGTGTGTACAAGGTGATGGTTAGGAAAGAAGTTGGTGTGAGGAAAGCCAGAAATCAAAATACAAAAAGTTTTAGTCTGATTTCTTGCTGTTGGTGGAAAATGTTAGATACATTTCTCTGTGGTGCTTTTCCCCAAAATTCCTATTGGTTTTTGTTTGTTTTTATTTTCTGTTCCTTGGCTTTACTATTTGTATTTATGTAAACAATATAATTTTATTATTAAACAATTACTATAAAGAAAATCACCAAAGATCATGAACACATAAACAGAAATTAAAGAATAAAGTCACTTTAGAAGGTGTTACTGTTTTACTTAAGTAGAAATAATACCCAAAAGGCCAGTGTCCTGATTCTTAAGAATAATAACATTTCCTGATGACTGAGCATTCCTAAGAATCAGACACGGGCACAAACATTATCTCACTAAGTTACATCTTCAGCAAATCTGTGGGGCAATGATTTCCAGACTGGGTTTAAGGATAAGGATGTTGAGGCTTGGCAGCCAAGTGACATCATCAATACCCCACAGTTGACGAGGCAGAGCAGCAATAAACTGTGGTCACATTGACACTTGGTCTACACTCAATCATTCTAGCCCTGTCTGCCTCCTGAATGGCTTCCTGAGAATCTTTACACATGGCAAGTTTTCCCCAGATTATTTTCCTTTAATCAACCAACACTGTACCTTGGAGACAAAGGCATATAAAGTGGAATCTACATGGATACAAAGCTTAGCACTATTTTGTAAGCATACTCTCTGGAGTGTGTACCTAGAACATACTCAAAGTAAGGATGGAAACCAACAGAATAGAACCAAAACATGTTGATGTCAAGGCATGTTTAGTCCTTGCTCAGATGTGCTTCCAAATATTATTGGCAGAGCCAAGAATTATCTGACATTATTTATTTACAGAGTTATTTTATGTATACAAGCATATAACTTTTTCCTATTAGGAAGCATTAAAAATACCACAGGGCATTTTTCTAAAGGTTTGCATCCAAGGATATGAAAGAACTTTACAGCCATGCCCTTTATTTCTACTAACTAATCTCACATGGCCATTTCAGAGATGAATACCATCAAAAGATAAAACTTGGGAATTTAAGCTCATTTATTTTCTATTGTAACCACCACCCTTATGGCAGAAAGTGAAAAGGAACTAAAAAGCCTCTTGATGAAAGTGAAAGTGGAGAGTGAAAAAGTTGGCTTAAAGCTCAACATTCAGAAAATGAAGATCATGGCATCCGGTCCCATCACTTCATGGGAAATAGATAGGGAAACAGTGGAAACTGTGTCAGAATTTTATTTTGGGGGGCTCCAAAATCACTGCAGATGGTGACTGCAGCCATGAAATTAGAAGACGCTTACTCCTTGGAAGAAAAGTTATGACCAACCTAGATAGTATATTGAAAAGCAGAGACATTACTTTGCCAACAAAGGTCTGTCTAGTCAAGGCTATAGTTTTTCCTGTGGTCATGTATGGTTGTGAGAGTTGGACTGTCAAGAAGGCTGAGCACTGAAGAATTGATGATTTTGAGCTGTGGTGTTGGACAAGACTCTTGAGAGTCCCTTGGACTGCAAGGAGATCCAAACAGTCCATTCTGAAGGAGATCAACCCTGGGATTTCTTTGGAGGGAATGACGCTAAAGCTGAAGCTCCAGTACTTTGGCCACCTCATGCAGAGTTGACTCACTGGAAAAGACTCTGATGCTAGGAGGGATTGGGAGCAAGAGGAGAAGGGGACGACAGAGGATGAGATGGCTAGATGGAATCACTGACTCAATGGACTTGAGTCTAACTGAACTCCGAGAGATGGTAATGAACAGGGAGGCCTGGCGTGCTGCAATTCATGGGGTCGCAAAGAGTCGGACACGGCTGAGCGACTGAACTGAACTGAACTAAACTGAATCATAAGTCATATATTTAATAGTCAGAGGAAATCTTTAAATATGGGGACTCAATGTGCTAAAATGTTCTTCCTATTTTCCTGAAAGGGATACCTTTGAAAAAAAATTTTTCAATTGTGATAAAATACACACAAAATTTGCTAGATTAACCTCATTAAGGGCACAGTTCAGTGGTGTTAAATACATCCACATTGTTGTATAGCCATCACTACCATCCACCCACATATCTCTCATCTTGAAGAACTGAAACTCTGTACCCATTAAACAACTAATCCTCAGGGGAGGGGGGGTGGCTGTCCTAAGATGGTGGAGGAATAGGACAGGGAGACCACTTTCTCTCACACAAATTCATTGAAAGACCATTTGAACGCTGAGCAAATTCCACAAAACAACTTCTGAACGCCGGCAGAGGACACCAGGCAAACAGAAAGGCAGCCCATCATCTTTTAAAGGAAGTAGGACAAAATAGAAAAGGTAAAAAGAGAGACAAAAGAGTTAGACATGGACACCCATCCCGGGGAGGGAGTTGTGAGGGAGGAGAAGTTACCAAACACCAGGAAACCATCTCACCCGTGGGTCTGTGGAGAGTTCTGGAATCTCAGAAGACAACATAACTGAGAGGAAAAATAAATAAAACCCACAGATTACATGCCTAACCACAACTCCCAGGGGAGAAGTAGCCCAGATGCTTGCATCCACCACCAGCAATTGGGGGCTGAACAGGGAGGCACAGGCTGCATTGCTTAAGGTAAGGACCAGGCCTGAATGCCCTGAGGGCAATCTGAGCGACCTAATTTGAGGTAGCAGCCCAAACTGTGGGATAGCCAGAGAGAAAGAGAAAAAAAAAGAGAGAGAGAGAGAACTTTCCTGTGAAAAGCTCTAACCTAAGGCATGCTGGGCCTACTCACAGAACAAAGGACTGGGTGAATACCAGAGGAAAGCTACCCAGCTTTGGACAGGCCCATCCCCCGCTGGAGGCAGGAGGGCAACAGCCAGAGCAGGAAAGGGGAAAACTCAGAACCAGAGATGGCATCCTCCACCAAACTGTGAGTAGGCCCCCAGTTGATAACCAAGACTTCCTGGGATCCTGGATGGTTGACAACCACCAGAAGGGTCACAGCCAGAGATCAGCTCCCCAGAGGAGACACACAGCACACCTGAGATGGTGCTCTCACTGAGCAGCCAGAAAACCTAGCATCTGGGACCAGGGAGGTGATAAGATACACCACCCACCTGGAGAGAGTATGCTAATCAAGCACCTGGTCACCTGAGCTGCTCCGACCTGGGAAGGGCACAAAATGCAGGCCCAACTGAGTCTGTGCCTTTGTGGAGTACCAGAGAACCTAAACAGCTTAGACCTGGGGAAGCGCATGCAACCCAGCCTGCCTCATAGAGTTCCCCTGCAGAGTAACGTGAAGCCTGAGCAGTGCAGATTGGGAAAGCACATACTCCGTGAGTGGGGGCAAACCCAGTGTGGCCCAGAGCACTCCCCACACCTGCCGGGGATATTTGTTTTCAATGTTCCTCCCTCCCCACACACACCTATGGATAGATCAACTAAACAGAAAATTAACAAGGAAACAAAAACTTTAAAGGATACAATGGACCAGTTAAACCTAATTGATATCTGTAAGACATTTCACACCAAAACAATGAATTTCACCTTTTTCTCAAGTGCACATGGAACTTCCTCCAGGATAGATCACATTCTGGGCCATAAATCTAGCCTTGGTAAATTCAAAAAAATTGAAGTCATTTCAAACATCTTTTCTGATCACAGTGTGGTAAGATTAGATGTCAACTACAGGAGAAAAAACTATTAAAAATGCAAACATATGCAGGCTAAACAACATGCTACTGAATAACCAACAAGCCACAGAAGAAATCAAAAAAGAAATCAAATTATGCATAGAAATGAATGAAAATGAAAACAAGACAACCCAAAACCTAAAGGATTCAGTTAAAGCAGTACTAAGTAGAAGGTTCATAGCAACACAAGCTTACTTCAAGAAACAAGAGAAAAATCAAATAACCCAACTCTACACCTAAAGCAACTAGAAAAAGAAGAAAGAACCTTTGGATTAGTAGAAGGAAAGAAATCCCAAAACTCAGAGCAGAAATAAATGAAAAAAAAAAAAGAGAGAGAGAGAGACTAGAGCAAAAATCAACAAAACTAAAAGCTGGTTCTTTGAGAAGATAAATAAAATAGACAAACCATTAGCTAGGCTCATCAAGAAAAAAAGGGAGAAGAATCACATCAACAAAATGAAAAATGAGAAATCACAACAGACAACACAGAAATACAAAGGATCATGAGACTACTACCAGGAACTAAACGCCAAAAAAATTGTCCACTTGGAAGAAATGGACAAATTCTTAGAAAACTATAACTCTCCAAAACTGAACCAGGAAGAAATAGAAAATCTTAACAGATCCATCACATGCATGGAAATCGAAACTGTAATCAGAAATCTTCTAGCAAAGAAAAGCCAAGGACCAGATGGCTTCACAGCTGAATTCTACCAAAAATATAGAGAAGAGCTAACACCTATTCTACTGAAACTCTTCCAGAAAATTGAAGAGGAAGGTAAACTTCCAAACTCAGTCTATGAGGCCACCATCACCCTAATACCAAAACCAGACGAAGATGCCACAAAAAATGAAAACTACAGGCCAATATCACTGATGAACATAGACGCAAAAATCCTTAACAAAATTCTGGCAAACAGAATCCAACAACATATTTAAAAGATCATACATCATGACAACGTGGGCTTTATCTCAGGGTTGCAAGGATTCTTCAATATCCACAAATCAATCAATGTGATACACTACATTAACAAATTGAAAGATAAAAAATCATATGGTTATCTCAATAGATGCAGAGAAAGCCTTTGACAAAATTCAACATCCACTTATGATAAAAAAAAAAAAAACCTTCAGAAAGCAGGAATAAAAGGAACACATGTCAACATAATACAAGCCATATATGATAAACCCACAGCAAACATTATCTTCAATGGTGAAAAATTGAAAGCATTTCCCCTAACATCAGGAACAAGACAAGGGTGCTCACTCTCACTATGACTATCCAACATAGTTTTGGAAGTTTTAGCTACAGCAATCAGAGAAGAAAAACCAAACCTGGTATCTGATGAAAGTGACTGTTGAAAATACCTGCTGCTAAATATATGCTCTATTGGGGGGAAAAAAGGGATCAGCTCATTCACTTAACTTGAAAAGACCAATCAAATTAAAAGCACTTAAACTTTAGACACCTTATTAAAAAAATAAAAAAACACCATGTGAGAGTGCTCTGCTGTGCATACCTGAAGTGCAACTGACATTTTCTTCCTTAAATCGTGAAGCCCAATACTGGTTGTCAAGATGTCATCAATATAAATGTCACCTTTTGGTTCTGATAATCTAAAAAGGGCAGCAGTGAGGGAACTTTTTCCAGATCCTGTTCTTCCCACGATGCCATACTGTAAAGAGACCCAGGGAGACGAGGAATTAACAGGATGCACAAAACCCAGGAGAACCCTGATTATTGAAGATAAATTTTTAAAATTCTATTATATGCAAAGAATAGTCTATAAGTTTTTAAGCAAGGCCTTGCTGACATTTTGGACCAGATAATTCATTTTTGATGGTCAGGAGCCTGTCCTGTATATCATAGGATGATTAACAGTAGCCATGAACCCACTAGATATCCACTAGGTGCAACCCCCAAAACTGTGACAACCAAATATGACAGAAATTCACAAATGTCCCTGATTGAGACCATCATCCCAACAATATACAATATAAACTATAGTTACTTTCATGCCTTCTAAAAATGTCAGGCAATTTTATTCAGATTTCCCTGATTAAATGCTTAATATGGAGGACATTGTGTGTTTTCTATAATTATCACATAGTTTCCATTATATGGTATGTTAAAGGGGGAGACATGTATGTGTATGTGGGGTATACATGTGTGTGTATGTATGTAACTAACATTTGTAAATAAAGGAAGATGACTTAAAAAAATAATAACCTGACTGCAGTGAAAAACCAGCGGTCTACTAAGTGGTCCATAAGAAGTCAGCTTTTAAATGTTTTATTCCCACTCCCTGGGTAATTTGACCTTGAAAATTACATGGGTAAGTTTATAGAGATATCAACAGTTCAAGTCAGAAGTATTATACACAAACAGGTACTCACTTTCTCAGGGATGTGTTATTTAAGAGGAATTATTCTTTGGCAGAAAAATGAAATAACTTCCTGATATTAACTATCTTAATTAAATTCTATCTTGAAAGGAAACATCTTCAAATATAAAATGCAGGCCGTAGTCTCGAAAGACAGAGGCCAGTAGACAAAATGCACATAATGGGACCAACAACAACACAAACAACGTTTGCTGTTTACATGGGATCTTTCATTGGAGCAGGTCAAAAGGCATTTTATTAATGCATTAATACTTACAATTGAAACTTCAAAAAACATGTCAGTCTATTTATTAAAAGCAAAGCAGAGAGAAATTAAATGCACTAACAGGAAGATTAAGGAATCGATACAATGTAGGTAAAATGCTGGTGGTTGGTGGTTTAGTCTCTAAGTTGTGTTTGACTCTTGCGACCCTTGGACTGTATAGCCTGCCAGACTCCCCTGTCCATGGGATTCTCCAGGCAAGAAGAGTGGAGTGGTAGTTACCCTTTCCTAGGTAAAATGTTTGTGGTGAATAAAACCACATTCAAATATATATGCAGAAACTGGCCTTTTAAAAAAAATGAATTTTAAAGTGAAAGAAAACATTAGACGATCAGTCATGTCCAACTCTTTACCACCCCGTGGACTGTAGACTGCCAGGCTTTTCTCTCCATGGAATTCTCCAGGAAAGAATACTACAATGGGTTGCCATTTCCTACATCAGGGGATCTTCCTGACCCATGGATGAAACCTGGGTCTCCTGCTTTGCAGGCAGATTGTCTACCATCTGAGCCACCTGGGAAGCCCAACTGCAAATTTTCTGAAGGAAGCTTTTCAAGACATGATTTCATCTCTATTAAAAATCTGGAATTGATGAGAGTGTAAGAAACGCTTGCATCATTTGTAAATCAGTAAAGTTTTAAAACATCTGGCTTTAAAAAAGAATAACTAAATCTTCCTGAGCAGTATAATCAAAATGCTTAGAACCTTTCATGTTTTCTGATTTGAAAAACTCTGAAGTTTCACATCTTAGTCTGTCCAATCAATCATGGCATTTCAAAAAAGAATTTATCTTTATAGAGATTAAACATAGGAAAAGTGGGTTCAGCAAATTTTGTTATCTTTTAAAGATAATACAATGACTATAAGACATTTTTGGCACTGTTTAGTACTGTTCGACTCTTTGCAANGCATTTCAAAAAAGAATTTATCTTTATAGAGATTAAACATAGGAAAAGTGGGTTCAGCAAATTTTGTTATCTTTTAAAGATAATACAATGACTATAAGACATTTTTGGCACTGTTTAGTACTGTTCGACTCTTTGCAACCGCATGGACTACAGCATGCCAGGTTTCCCTGTCCTTCACTATCTCCTGGAGTTTGCTCAAACTCATGTCCATTGAATCAGTGATGCCACCCAACCATCTCATCCTCTGTCATCCCCTTCTCCTCCTGCCTTCAGTCTTTCCGAGCATCAGAGTCTTTTCCAAGGAGTTTACTCTTCGTGTTATGTGACCAAAGTATTGGAGCTTCAGCATCAGATCTTCCAATGAATATTCAGGACTGCTTTTCTTTAGGATTGCCTGGTTTGATCTCCTTGCTGTTGAAGGGACTTGCAAGAGTCTTCTCCAGCTCCCCAGTTCACAAGTATCAATTCTTCAGTGCCCAGCTTTACACAGCTCTTACATCCGTATATGACTACTGGAAAAACCATAGCTTTGACTATACACACGTTTGTCAGAAAAACAATGTCTCTGCTTCTTAATATGCTGTCTAGGTTTCAGTTCAGTTCAGTTCAGTTCAGTCACTCAGTCATGTCCAACTCTTTGCGGCCCCATGAACTGTAGCGTGCCAGGCCTCCCTGTCCATCACCATCTCCTGGAGTTCACTCAGACTCGCGTCCATTGAGTCCGTGATGCCATCCAGCCATCTCATCCTCTGTCGTCCCCTTCTCCTCCTGCCCCCAATCCCTCCCAGCATCAGAGTCTTTTCCAATGAGTCAACCCTTCGCATGAGGTGTTCAAAGTACTGGAGTTTCAGCTTTAGCATCATTCNGGCGTGGATTCGATCCCTGGTCAGGGAACTAAGATCCCACAGGCTGCATGGCCCCAGGCCTCCCCCACCCACCCAAAAAGAAAAAAGAAAAAGGCAACTCCAAGAAAACCTGACTCTGTTTATTCCTAGAGTTCAGTCATCAAAGCAATAGTCTGAATGTCTTTCCTGGGTAACCAAAGAGTTTTACCTCTTGTCCATGGAAAGTGTCACCAGTATCAGTAAGCTCACATTCTTGAATCTAAAGACACGTGAGGGCTTCCCTGGTGGCTCAGTGGTAAAGAAACTGCCTAGCAATGCAGGAGACATGAGTTCAATCCCTAGTCCAGGAGAATCCCACATGGTGTGAAGCAATTAAGCCCATGCGCCACAACTATTGAGCCTGTGCTCTAGAACCCAGGAACCTCGACTATGAGCCTACATGCTTCAACTTTTGAAGCCTTCGCTCTCTATAGCCCATGCTCCTAATAAGAGAAGACACCACAGTGAGAAGCCCACACACAGCAATTAGAGAGAAACCTGAGCAGCAACAGAGACCCAGCCCAGCCAAAAATAAAGAAATAGATAACAATTATAAAGACACTTAAAGAAAATCTTCTGTTACTTGCTTGCAGTGGCCCCTTTCTGTTTTTCCAGCCAGGTTGATCTCTGATGATGACACAACTTGTTAGACACCTGCTCCTGGATTTCTCTTCACATATCAAACTCAACATAATCAACACCCAATGCTTCACACAAAACAACCCCTTCATCTATCTTCCCCACTTCACTCTCATTACGTCTTTCCCAGGCTCACAGTGTTTAAAAATCAAATTAAAATAAACTCTTCCCTTAATCATAATCAGTGCAAATGAATTTGAAAAGTAAATAAACACTAGCTATACCCCAGCACTCTGAAAAAAATTCACAAAATGCTTTTACTTTCTAGGCTTCTGTATGTATTCTTTTTGTTGTTGTTGTATTTTTTGATATGTGTTCTTAAAGACACAAGCTCACATATTTGAACAAAATGGGATTAATGTTAACATACTGTTATATGTGTTTTCATTTTTTATTTCATAAAAATATTTATTTTAATGGTTGCATATTATTACACTACATGTTGAGAGGGTAATAGACAGGAAAGGCAGGGGTCTCCAAATGGAGGAAATAGGCTGCAAGTGTCAGACATTTTTATCTCTCTCTTAAGCAGCAGGAGGAAAAAACTAGTGATATATCCCCCCCCCACCACCCATACAAACGTAAAAGGAGGTTTCTCTTAAAATACAGTGTTGCCATAATGACACCTGGTTCCACCTGAAGTTAACTATTCTCAAACCTTGAGTTAACCAATGCATTCTTCTTATGGAACTGTTTGTCTTAAGCTATGTTAACATATGCATTTACCCCAGACTCTTGTCTTCAAGGCAATTCTGCCTAATGGCTCAGAACTGACTTGACAAACCAGTATGTTATACTCAGACATTGTTCCCCTAATCTATGTAAATGAAACTTTTTGTATGGTAATCTGCCTTTCTACAAGATTCAAGTCAATCATTTTATGGCCTGGGATGACTCCTCTGGTGCCAAGATTATCCCAAAATACATCTTATGGATGAGGGGCCTGGTGCCTTTCTGAGTTTTAAGACATTTTTTTCTTTCATTAACAGACTGCTAGTGATTATATGGGAGAAGGCAATGGCACCCCACTCCAGTACTCTTGCCTGGAAAATCCCATGGATGGAGGAGCCTGGAAGGCTGCAGTCCACGAGGTCACTGAAGGTCGGACACGACTGAGCGACTTCACTTTCAGTTTTCACTTCCATGCATTGGAGAAGGAAATGGCAACCCACTCCAGTGTTCTTGCCTGGAGAATCCCAGAGACAGGGGAGCCTGGTGGGCTGCCGTCTATGGGGTCGCACAGAGTTGGACATAACTGAAGCGACTTAGCAGCAGTAGCAGTGATTATATGACATCCAGCTAAAAACTAGCAAGGGGGTACTCTTTCTGCCCCCTTCTGATGCCTATGTCAGAAGCTGTTTCTGTCTCCTCTATACTTTAATAAAACTTTATTACACAAAGCTCTGAGTGAACAAGCTTTGTCTCTGGCCCCGAATTGAACTATTCTCCTCCAGAGGCCAATAATCCCAGCATCTTTTTGTGGTTCAGCAACAACCTATCAATGTGATCATTTATTTAAGAAATCCTCTACTGCTGGATATATGAAGTGAAGTGAAGTGAAGTCGCTCAGTCGTGTCCAACTCTTTGCAACCCTGTGGACTGTAGCTCACCAGGCTCTTCTGTCCATGGGATTCTCCAGGCAAGAATACTGGAGTGGGTTGTCACTTCCTTCTCCAGGGGATCTTCCCAACCCAGGGATCAAACCCGGGTCTCTTGCATTGCAGGCATGTAGGCAGCATCAAATAGTTAGCTATTATAAATATTCTGTGTTAAATATCCCTGAAGCTAAATATTTGCAAACAACCTTAATCATTTCCTTCACAAAAATTCTCAGATGTGGAATAGCTGAGAGTCATGTATGAACTCCTTGGAAAGCAAGGAGATCAAACCACTCAATCCTAAAGGAAATCAGGCCTGAATATTCATTGGAAAGACCAACGCTGAAGCTCCAGTACTTTGGCCACCTGACACAAAGAGCCAAGTCATTGGAAAATGCCCTGATGCTGAGAAAGACTGAAAACAGGAGGAGAAGGGGATGACAGAGGATGATATGGCTGGCTGGCATCACTGATACTGAAAAGAAAAGTTAAATTTTTGCTAAACCTTTGAGAGCAGGTCCTTATCTCATGAAATGTGGCCTTTTGGCTCTATCAGGGGCTTCCTGGGGGGTTGTTTTCTTATCTCATGGAATGTGGCCTTTTGGCTCTCTCAGGGGCTTTTCCGGGGGAGCAGGCCCTTACCTACAAACGAGCCTATCCCTGTAAAAATTAAAACCTGCCCACCAATCGGACGCTCCCCACCCTACCTGTACCTGTTTCTAACTCTTGTGTGCTTAAATATTGCTCTGTAACCACTGTTCATTCGTTCGTGCCTCCTCGGAGGTGACTGAACCCCGGCGCGCCGGCGTAATAAATCCTCCTGCTGTTTGCATCGAATCCGAGTCTCGGTGATCTTTTGAGTGACGGATCTTAGGAAAAGACCGTAAGGTCTAACAATACAATGAGCATGAACCTGGGCAAACTGCAGGAGATGGTGAGGGACAGAAAAGGCTGGTATGTGTCAGTCCATGGGGTTATGAAGAGTCAGACACGACTAGGTGACTGAACAGCAACAACAAAGTATGAACACTTTCAGAGGAAGCTGTTAAGCTGCTAACCTACCCTGCAAAAGTATGATACATTTTTCTACTACCACCCATTCCCCTGCATGTTCACAAATCCAGGTGTTATAGCTTTGTTTTAATCGACATCAATTTGATCCCCCAAAATGGAATCACTTTCCCAGGATGTCTTGCTGGAGGCATAACAGCTCATGGCTCCCTGCCCCCTGCACCTGGCCCCTCTGGTCCATGTGCTCTCACTTCTCAGATTAAACTCTTGATTGCCAGCTCAGCACCCAACACTCCACCCCAGGATGTGTCTTCTACAAAACTGTCCTCTCTAACCTCTCCATCCTTCATGTACACAAGTCAGCTTTCTAGGCATCACTAGGTAGTGGTGAGGGTTGAACGCAAAAATGTGTGTTACACACCTAGTAGTTCATTTTCCTGAATGCTTTGCAGGTGTCTAGGTCTTCTTTCAGGGCATCATGCTTTTGCTTATGCTGGTCCCACCTCCTGGAATGCCTTTCACATGCATTTCCACCTACCAAAACCCTAACCACACACCACTAAGTCTGTCTCACATGCCTAATTCCTTGAAAATGCTCTCCCTGTCCCCTCATGTGGGCTTGTTCCAACTCTAACAGAAGTTATGTCATTTTTAATAAACATCTACAAAAATTATGACCTTGTTCCAGCTTGCAAAGCTAATATAGTCATTTTTTTGTTTCTTCAACTAGACTGTTTAAGTTGACAATAGGACTCTAGTGGACTTGACTTTTTCTTATTTGTATTACCTGTGGTGTCCTGAGACAAAGAAACTTCCATGGGAAGTGAGATTTTAAACTCAGGCCAGAGAAATTTATGAAAAATGTATTACCATATTATTTACATATTAGATAAATCAAAGAGACATAGCAGATTGATCCTACAACCATGAATACTTCAAATGGCCAAAACCTCATTCTCATGGGACAGACAACAGTTTCCACAGAGTAAGTGACTATGGTCATTTTATACCCTTTAAAAACAATGACCATTTTTGTCCAAGCATTTACTCTGGATGCTTTACATGCCTTATCTCATTTAAGTTGTTGTCCATCAAGCCTACAGGTTACAATCTATCACTTTCATTTTGTGTAAGAAAAGACTGAGGCTTAGATGAATTTCTCTAAATAACAGAGCCCATAAGTAGCAGGATGGGACTCAAATCCATATCTGTTGGCCTCTTTTCCATGTGCTGATGGGCCTCCTTATCCCCTGGATGGCCTGACACATTATCATGTCCCTCTGTGCAGCTAGAACAGAGAAAGTGGGAAGAGGTATAACTGCAGTTAAAGGAACAGGCCTACCATATAGATCTTATGGTCAGAGAGTCAAAGCATGATGTGGACACAGGCATACATGTGGTGAGTGAGAGCAAAGAGGGTACCTGAGGGCAGGTGGACCAGCTGTCTGCAGAAAGACCCAGCACCCACAGCCAGATTGAGAGAGAAATTTGCAGTTAAGTGGGACACATGATGCCTGGGGAACAAGATAAGCAGACCTCATGCCCTGCTTAGGGCAGCAACATTCATTTTGATCCCATCAGGTGGTGAAACAGCCACACATACACTGCTGCACAAGGCTGTCTCTGACTCCAGATTCAGCCTGTGGGAAATCCCTCCAGTCCCTTCAGGAAGCTGGTGTGGGGAAGGACAGACAATAGGATGAAAACTGTCTGTAATGAAGACAGACTCCACTAGAAAGATGCAGATTATAATGCAAAGGTGCAATTTACAGAGCATCAGTTCAGTTCAGTTGCTCAGTCATGTCCAGCTCTTTGCAACCCCATGGACTGCAGCTCACCAGCCTTCCCTGTCCATCACCAACTCCTGGAGCTTACTCAAACTCACTTCCATCAAGTCGGTGATGCCATTCAACCATTTCATAAAAACATAAAAGTAAGTAAATCTAGTGGCTCAGAACATTCTAGAGCTTCTTGCTCAGTGGCAGCAGAGATTTGGGAATTCTTGAGTTCAATTTCAAACTGTCAAAGGACATTTCTTGGGAATCACAGGTTATCACTCATCAAAAACTGCCCATGATAGAGAAAGGAGGAGGTCATGTTCACATGCAAAGCTGAATCAAGAGGTCTGGGTGAGCCTGAGACTGC
Organism: Raphicerus campestris; assembly: GCA_006410735.1. Lineage (NCBI taxonomy): Eukaryota > Metazoa > Chordata > Mammalia > Artiodactyla > Bovidae > Raphicerus > Raphicerus campestris. The sequence goes on from SJYW01043973.1 coordinate 97,582, forward strand.
ATTTCTAAGAAGCTCCAGGAGAGGCAGGTGCTGTTGGCCCTGGCACCACCGTCTGAGTCACAGGGAACTAGAAGCCAGCAGGAGAATGGGGGCAATCTGGGAGTGAGGGGAGCAGTTTTTAAGAAAATATTACATAAAAAGAAAAAAAATGTAGGAAACTAATATTTTTGTACATTATAGCATGGTCTACTAAGCATCTGTGAAAATGTATCATCCAAATAATAGCTGTGAGCAAAAGCAAAGCAAAATCAATTTACCTCGAGAGCTGGAAAATACTTTTATTTGTCAGGACTCTCTAAAATGATCAAATCAACCACAAAATCATCTAAATGAAAAACACAGCCCATGTTCAGACTCTCACCAGGAAGTCTAGGGTCCTATTTACCTCATGTTGATTTTTTTTTCCTGTTTGGCTGTGCTGTGTCCTGATTGATTTGCCAAGCTGTCTCTAGCTGTGACAAGTGGGGGCTACTCCTGCAGTGCACTGGCTTCTCACTGAGGGGACTTCTATTGTTGCTGAGCAAATACTTCAGGAGTTGTGGCACATGGGCTCAGGAGTTGTGGTTCATGGCTTAGTTGCTCTGTGGCACATGGAATCATTCTAGACCAGGGATTAAACTAGTGTCTCCTGCATTGGCAGGCAAATTCTTATGCACTGCACCACCAGGGAAGCCTTAGTTCTTTGTTTTAACTTGCTATTTCTTCTGTGAATTAAAATCCTGCATACTACCTACTATATTTTCCTAGTGACTCTAAGTTCCAGGAATCAGGACAGAAGAGGAAATGACAGAGAGAGAATAAAGCTCCTCGTCTGCTGGGCTGGCTCATTCCCATGTCCCCTGCCTACCTTCACCCCACCCCCAACAGCCTCTCTCAATCAAATTCAACATCAAAGGGGTATCCTAGAGTTGTGGGGGATGGGACAGGCAGAAGAGGGAACCTGGGATGTATACACATGGGTTGAAGTCATTTCATGAACACACTGCCTGGGTATCATCTCCAAACACAGAAATGAAGCTAACAGTGATACCGTGAGTGGACCAAGGCATAGATCAAAAGTCAAGTTATTGATTCAGTCTCCAAATTCAACTTTCCCTCAAACATTTTAGAATCTCAATAATCCTATGACTTGCAGGTTTTAAGAAGGGAGAATAAGAATCTGTTATGTTCCCACGTTGTACTACAAAATATCTTAGATAATTCATATTTTATGGCTTTGGGGAAAATTTAAGACAAGTGCAGGTGAACAGAATTATATTTACAACAGAAAATCTTACGACACACTATCTGAGAGTAAGTAAACATCACCTATAGTGCTCTCAGGGAAAAGATTCTATCAGGACCCAGGGTTAATGTTTTCCTGACACAGCAGTTCACGTTTTTCCTGACCTACAATGGAATTAGAAATAATTAGGAGGGGGCTGTTGCCCTATGACTAACTGAAACTGCTCCCTGGTTAGCATTTTGACATTAAATTGAATATTCTTTCATGTTCAGTTCTGTTGCTCAGTCGTGTTGCAACCGCATGAATCGCAGCACGCCAGGCCTCCCTGTCCATCACCAACTCCCGGAGTTCAATCAGACACGTCCATCGAGTCAGTGATGCCATCCAGCCATCTCATCCTCTGTCATCCCCTTCTCCTCCTGTCCCCAATCCCTCCCAGCATCAAAGTATTTTCCAGTGAGTCAACTCTTCACATGAGGTAGCCAAAGTACTGGAGCTTCAGCTTTAGCATCATTCCCTCCAAAGAAATCCCAGGGCTAATCTCCTTCAGAATGGACTGATTGGATCTCCTTGCAGTCCAAGGGACTCTCAACAGTCTTCTCCAGCACCACAGTTCAAAAGCATCAATTCTTCGGTGCTCAGCCTTCTTGACAGTCCAACTCTCACATCCATACATGACTATTGGAAAAACCAGTAGTCACAAGGGTTTAATTCATTGAACTACAGCTACAGTCCATTAGATGGGTATGGGGTGGTAAGAGTTTTAAAGAATAGTTCTTTCAGTTATTGATGGAGTTGTCTTGTGTGTGTGTGTGTGTGTGTGTGTGTGTGTGTGTGTGTGTGTGTGTGTTGGTTCCTGCTTGCTCACACGTGTTTTAGTCACTCACTCTCACAGCTAGCAGTCCCTCAGCACCCTCTATGTGCCCTACAGAACGTCACTTTCTGGGAACAAAAATGAAAACAAGATGCCCTCTGATTTTAAAAAGCTTCAAGTTTCTGTGAGATACATATCTGAAGTTACAAAGCAGTCACAGGTGCTATCTTTTATCTTAATTATGATAAAATTCAACTAATCATTTTTAAGTGGACAGTTTGGTGTTCAATACATTTACACTGCTGTGCAACCAAGCTTGAATTTTTTTTTTCTGCCTTGTAAAACTGAAATTCTTACCCATTAAGCAAACAACTCTCCATTTTCCCTCACCCAGTCCCTGGAGACCACCACCCTACTTCCTGTTTTCTTGCATTTGACTACTCTAGGAATCTCACATAAATGGAATCAGAATATTCATTCCTTTTGTGTCTGGCTTATTTCATTTAGCAAGATGTCATCAAGGTTTATCCACAGGTCAGCATTTTCTTCTTTTTTAAGGCTAAATCATAAGTATTTAGGTCCTTCCACCTTTTGGCTGCTGTGAACATAGGTGTACCATAAACGCTATCTTAAAAGTATACATAACACATTAAGGAAGAACTGAGAGTCTCGAAGATGCATTAGAGTTGACTCAGAAAGTGAGAAGATTTTCACCATCCAGATGACAGAGGGCCTGGGTCTCTGAGGCTGAGGGGCAGCGTGCACACTGGGAACAGGGAGGACGTGGTGCTTTGAGAGAAACTACACAAGATCCAAGTGTGTGTGTGTGGGGGGGGGGGAGGTGTCAG
>SJYW01043973.1:100574-114883 GCA_006410735.1 Raphicerus campestris
GGGGGGGGGGGGGAGGTGTCAGACATACCAGCTGCAGAGGGAGGTGGGGAAGAGCTTCCTACACCTTGTCTGTTCTGGCTTAGTATCTTCAAGACCCTGTCTTGGTCCCAGCTGAGGGCCTCAAATTGAGTGTGGAAGGAACATCACCAGCATACATGGATGCTGACAGGTCCAAGTCACAAGCCTCTCTGTCGTCTCCTACACAGATATTCTCTGCTCCCTTGAATTTGCAATTGTCTTTGAGCCAATCTCTAATCCCTGCCTCCATCTGAGGCCCCGGTTCCTCACTGCTGACTGGGTCATTATTCAGGCTCTTCTCTGGTGGACACAAGCTCACCCCACAGCCCCTGCTGGAGTGGACTTGAGGTCTGCTATTGCTCCAGCAGCAGCTTACACAGCCCAGTAAGGATTAGATCTGTGCTAAAGAATCAGTCTGTGGAGGGAGGGCAGGTGGTTGGCAGCTCAGTGTGGGTGAGTGGAGGACAAGGCTACAGGAAGGAATAGGGATAGGGAAGGAGGCTGCACCCAGAGGGCACCATGGGAGGAAGAGAATATTTCAGAAATAAAAATAAGAAAAAATGGAAAGGAATGAGATATTGGAGAGTTAGGGCCAGCAAGACAAGGCTGAGGTCCCAGACTTTGCGTGAATAATCAGGTGTCACACATAGTGTCCTGAGTCAGGTTAAGATGGAGCCGTAGTCACAGGGCCCATCAACCATCATGAGGGAGCTCAAAACACAGGGAAAAAAATTGCTGGGATCCCCATCCATGGTCAGTTTCCAAAAAGGATTCACCTACAATGTCACTGATCTAATCTGCATCCATTAGGACAGACACACTGACAGATCCCCCTGACACACTGACAAGGAAGCCAAGAGCAGATGTGGTGTGAAATCTTCAGCTGGATTTTTAAAAGGTAAATGGATTAAACTAACCTTTAGTCCTGGGTGAATGTATGCATACACGTTCTTCAATACCAGAGGCCCATCTGACTTATGCCTAAAGTTCACATTGATAATGGAAATCAGTCCTTCATTGGGCCAGGATGGTGGTGGACGATACTTGAGTTCCCAGGATGCTTCTTTCTCAAGGTCTGTGTATTCAATCACCCTTTCTATTGAAATCATCTGAAACACGTATGACATCACATGAGTTAGTATCAGAGGGTCTTGTTTATGAATGATCAGAGACTGTAAATGAAACCTTCTGCTTGTCTATGGTTCAGAACATCCCAAGTCTCAGCATCCACAAAGGACAGAAGTAGGAGTCTAGTGAGGCCTTAGATGATTAGCAAACTTGTTCATCATCTTTAACACTTTTACTTAAAACTACTTCCTTCAATTTTATATTAAACCTAAAAGAATTAGAGAAATGAATGGTAAAATTTTACTGATCTACCTTTTACATCTGAATAAAAAACAAGAGAAATTTTTCTAAGAAAAGAACACTTATGGACACCAATCAGTATGTGTGGCTACAGAAGGGCCACGTATTACAGACGAGCAGAAATGGATAGTCATCAAACCTCATTTTAATAATCAGTCACTTTCTACTCTGTTAGAGGAAAGAAATATTTTGAAAAACTTCGTTTTTATTTTTCTCCATTTAGGGGAAGGTACAAATATTCAAAAGTGTTTAATTTACTTATTGACTAAGGCCTCTTAAACAAACATGACTCCACACTTTAGAAAGCACACTCTGAGAGGAAGTCTATCCTATCAGGAAGAAGGGCCACCAGCAAATTCAGGTGTTCAACACACACAAGAATAAATGCTAAAATGGGGGAGGGGTGAAGGAACATAGTAATTAAATAAACCTCAAAATACTGGATTCTTTTCTTTTACCAAAAATAAGGAATTACCCATTAAGAAACAAATATAAACAAACTGCTAAGAAATTAGTTTATATTGTCTCCAGAATTTCAGAACCTCCCTCCTACAGAAACATTTATTGTATTTGAAGACAGTTTGTGATGAATATAAAACCTTATGACATGGCATACATATGACTGAGAAAAATATGTATATATTTTATTCTACGTTAACTCTAAGCACATCAAACATGAAAATGAAAGTCACTCAGTCTTGTCTGACTCTTTGCAATCCCATGGACTGTAGCCTGCCAGGTTTCTCTGTCCATGGGGATTCTCCAGGCAAGAATACTGGAGTAGGTAGCCACTCCCTTCTCCAGGGGATCTTCCCAAACCAAGGATTGAGTCTGAGTCTCCTGTGGCTCCTGCATTGCAGGTGGATTATTTACCATCTGAGCTACCGAGGACAGCTCCTTGGTAGCTCAGATGGTAAAAGCATCTGTCTACAATGCAGGAAATCCAGGTTTGATCCCTGGTTTGGGAAGATCCTCTGGAGAAGGAAATGGCAATCCACTCCAGTACCATTGCCTGGAAAATCCCATGGACAAAGGAGCTTAGTAGGCTACAGTCCATGGGGTCGCAAAGAGTTGGACACGACTGAGCGACTTCACTTCACTACCAGGGAAGCCCTTAAGCAGATGGAGGAGAATGTAAAAAACTTTGTAAAATTAAGTAAAAATAACAGTTTTTATTATTTTACATAAGATTTGCTTTTACACCATTTAACAGCAAGGACACCTGGAAAGGCTAAGAACAGAAAGATAAACATCACCATGTTCTCAACTTCGGCACTTTGCTTGACACACCACTGGAACATCCCCGTGAGGGTGAGCGTGAGAGACAGGACCAGGCCAACCTGCCCGAGATCCAAAGCTAAATGAGGAAGAAGAGGAATAGTCAGTCTCCTTATCAAACAGACACACAGGTCCTTCTGTCACTCTACAAAGAAGACTCCTTTATTTTTATGATTTTTTATTGGAGTACAGTTGATTTACAAAGTTGTGTTAGTTTCAGGTATACAATAAAGTGAATTAGTCAGACATATATATAATCTGTTCTTTTAAAATTATTTTCCCATATACATCATTACAGATTATTAAATAGAGTTCCCTGTGCTATACAGTAGGTCCTTTTTCGTTACCTATTTTATATATAGTAGTGAGAAGACTCCTTTATAATATTGAAATCTTTTGCATGTAATGATATCATTACTCATAATATCACTTCTGCTATATGAGACAATGCATTTAAAAACAATTTAAAAACCCACTATGCAGGATTTCCCTGGTGGTCCAATAGCTAAGACTCTGAGATCCCAGGGCAGGGGTTCCAGGTTCAATTCCTGGTCAGGGAACTAGACTCCACATGCCACAACTAAGAGTTCACTTGCTGGAACTAAAGTCCTGCCTGTCACAACTAAGACTGAAGATCCCAAGTGCCCCAACTAACACCCAGTACAGCCAAATGAATATGTAAATTAAAAAATGTATTATGAATTTAGAGAAAACACAGTTGATGTTGTTCACTGTCATGTCTGACTCTGTGTCGTCATGGATTGTCGCACACCAGGCTTCCCATTCCTTCATTATCTCCCAGAGTTTGCTCAGATTCATGTCCATTGAGTTGGTGATGCTATTTAGTCATCTCACCCTATGCCACCTCCTGCCTTCAATCTTTCCCAGTATCAGGATCTTTTCTAATGAGTCAGCTCTTTGCATCAGGTGGTCAAAGTATTGGAGCTTCAGCTTCAGAATCAGTCCTTCCAGTGAATATTCAGGGTTGATTTCCCTTAGGATTGACTGGTTTGATCTCCATACAAATAGTACAAAGGACTCTCAAGTGTCTTCTCCAACACCACAACTTGAAAGCATCAATTCTTCAGCCCTCAGCCTTAATGGCCCAACATGTAAATCTGTTGACAACTCTTACACAACTACCTGAAGAAACATAGCTTTCACTTACACAGACCTTTGTTGGCAAAGTGATGTCTCTGCTTTTTATTATTTTTTTATTTTGCTGTTTTTTTAAATTTTTTAATATAAATTTATTTCATTGGAGGCTAATTACTTTACAAAATTTTATTTGTTTTGCTATACATTAACATGAATCCGCCACGGGTGTACATGTGTTCCTGCTCCTGAATCACCCTCCCACCTCTCTCCACAACCCATCCCTCTGGGTCATCCCAGTACACCAGTCCAGAGCATCCTGTATCATGCATCAAACCTAGACTGGCAATTTGTTTCACATATGATAATATACATGTTTCAATGCCATTCTCCCAAATCATCCCACCCTTGCCCTCTCCCACAGAGTCCAAAAGACTATTCTATACATCTGTGTATCTCTTGCTGTCTTGCATACAGGTTTATCATTGCCATCTTTCTAAATTCCATATATATGTGTTAATATACTGTATTAGTGATTAGTGTTTTTCTTTCTGGCTTACCTCATTCTGTATAATAGGCTCCAGTTTCATCCACCTCATTAGAACTGATTAAAATGTATTCTTTTTAATGGCTGAGTAATACTTCATTGTGTATATGTACCACAGCTTTCTTATCCATTCATCTGCTGATGGACATCTAGGTTGCTTCCATGTCCTGGCTATTATAAACAGTGCTGCAATGAACATCGGGGGACATATGTCTCTTTCAATTTTGGTTTCCTTGGTGTGTATGCCCAGCAGTGGGACTGCTGGGTCATAAGGCAGTTCTATTTCCAGTTTTTTTAAGGAATCACCACACTCTTCTTCATAGTGACTGTACAAGTTGGCATTCCCACCAACAGTGTAAGAGGGTTCCTTTTTCTCCACACCCTCTCCAGCATTTATTGCTTGTAGACTTTTGGATCGCAGCCATTCTGACGGGCATGAAATGGTACCTCACTGTGGTTTTGATTTCTCTGATAATGAGTGATATTGAGCATCTTTTCATGTGTTTGTTAGCTATCTGTATGTCTTCTTTGGAGAAATGTCTGTTTAGTTCTTTGGCCCATTTTTTGATTGGGTCATTTATTTTTCTGGGATTGAGCTGCAGGACTTGCTTGAATATCTTTGAGATTAATTATTTGCCAGTTGCTTCATTTGCTATTATTTTCTCCGATTCTGAAGGCTGTCTTCACTTTGCTTAGTTTCATTTGTTGTGCAGAAGCTTTAATTTAAATTAGGTCCCATTTGTTTATTTTTGCTTTTATGTCCAATTTTCTGGGAAGTGGGTCAAAGATGATCCTGCTGTGATTTATGTCAGATAATGTTTTGCCTATGTTCTCCTCTAGGAGTTTTATAGTTTCTGGTCTTACGTTTAGATCTTAACCCATTTTGAGTTTATTTTTGTGTATAGTGCAAGAAAGTGTTCTAGTTTCATTCTTTTACAAGTGGTTGACCAGTTTTCCCAGCACCACTTGTTAAAGAGATTGTTTTTTCTCTATTGTATATTCTTGCCTCTGTTGTCAAAGATAAAAAGTCCACAGGTGTGTGGATTTATCTCTGGGCTTTCTATTTTGTTCCATTGGTCTATGTTTCTGTCTTTGTGCCAGCACCATACTGTCTTGATGACTGTTTCTTCATAGTCAGGCAGGTTGATACCTCCAGTTCCATTCTTCTTTCTCAAGATTGCTTTGGCTATTCAAGGTATTTTGTATTTCTATAATATTCTGTCTAGATTTGTCATAGTTTTCCTTCCACGAAGCAAACATCTTTTCATTCATGGTTGCAATAACAGTTCACAGTGATTTTTTGGGTCCAACAAAATAAAATCTGTCACTGCTTTCAATTTTACCCCAGATTGGACCAAATGCCATGATATTACTTTTTCGAATGTTGAGTTTTAAGCCAGCTTTTCCACTCTGCTCTCTCATTTTCATCAAAAGGCTCTTTAGTTCCTTTTCACTTTTTGCCATTAGAGTGGTATCTGCATATCTGGGGTTATTGATATTTCTCGCAGCAATCTTGATTCCAGCTTGTGCTTCACACAGCCTGGCATTTTGCATGATGTATTCTGCATATAAGTTAAATAAACATAATGACAATATATTGTCATTGCCTTGTCAGACTCCTTTCCCAATTTTGAACTAGTCCATTGTTTCACATCCAGTTCTAACTGTTTCTTCTTGACTTGCATACAGGTTTCTCAGGAGAAAGGTACAGTGGACTGGTATTCCTATCTCTTTCAGAATTTTCCAGTTTGTTGTGATCTACACAGTCAAAGCCTTTCACATAGTCAATGAAGCAGATGTTTTTCTGGAATTTCCTTGCTTTCTCTATGATCCAGCGAATGTTGGCAATTTGATTTCTGGTTCCTCTGCCTTTTCTAAACCCAGCTTGTATAGCTGGAAGTTCCTGTTAATGTACTGTTGAAGTCTTGTTTGAAGGAATTTGAGTATAACCTAACTAGTATGCAGAATGAGTGTGACTGCATTATTGTTTGAACATTCTTTGGCATTGCCTTTCTTTGGGATTGGAATGAAAATTGACTTTTTCCAATCCTGTGGCCACTGGTGAGTTTCCAAATTTGCTGATATACTGAGTGCAACACTTCAACAGAATCACCTTTTAGGATTTTAAATGGCTCAGTTGGAATTCCATTACCTTCACTAGCTTTGTTCATAGCAATGCTTTGAAGTTAAGGCCCACGTGACTTCACACTCCAGGATGTCTTGTTCTAGGTGAGTGACCACACCATTGTGGTTATCTAGGTCATTAAGATATATTTTGTACAGTTCTTCGGTGTATTCTTGCCACCTCTTCCTAATCTCTTCAGCTTCTCTTAGGTCCTTACCATTTTTGTCCTTTATCATATTAATCCCATGTGGATTGAGATACACTTGGCCGTATAATATAGGTGAAGATGTCACTGTTGAGATTTTTGTCCTTATATTTCAATTATAATTATGTAATTTCACTTTCTATGTCCAATGTAGCAGAAGTTGAAATCACAAAAACAAGGCAGTGGGTTCTAAGAGGTAGTGCTTTTAAATCTAAAATATTACTTTCATTTTTCCATTATTAAACATTATTAAACATTTTTCCATTATTAAACACTGTGATTTAGGGTTATTGCTATGGATAGTGAGGGATGATGAATTCATGGCACACATTCCAACAATTGCTCACCTGGGACCCACATAGTAATGGGGATACTGTTTTTGCCACAGAGAATCTTTCTCACCCCAGTACACCAGACCCCTACAACCAAAGGATCCATGTAGCCCAAAAGCTAAAACCTAAAACCTAAACTGTATCTGGTTCTCTCCATCCAACTACAGGACACTACCTGGNTTGCCACAGAGAATCTTTCTCACCCCAGTACACCAGACCCCTACAACCAAAGGATCCATGTAGCCCAAAAGCTAAAACCTAAAACCTAAACTGTATCTGGTTCTCTCCATCCAACTACAGGACACTACCTGGAATCTTCAGAAGGTAATCTTGCTACAGTTATGTAGACCACAACCCATTCAAGAAAGAGAAAAAGATAAAAGATCTCAATGAAGACCTACTGCAAGCAAACAAGCAAACTACTCAAAGCAGTCTACAGATTCAATGCAATCCCTATCAAATTACCAATGGCATTTTTCAGAGAATTAGAATAAAATTTACATTTTGTATGAAAACACNGGATCTTATCTCATACCAGTCAGAATGATCATCATCAAAAAGTCTACATATAATAAATACTGAAAAGGATGTGGAGAAAAGGGAACTCTCTTATACTGCTGGTGGGAATGTAAACTGGTACAGCCACTAAGGAGAACAATTTGGCTCAGACAGTAAAGCGTCTGCCTACAATGCGGGAGACCCGGGTTCGATCTCTGGGTTGGGAAGATTCCCTGGAGAAGGAAATGGCAACCCACTCCAGTACTTGCCTGGAGAATCCCATGGATGGAGGAGCCTGGTGGGCTACAGTCCATGGAGTCGCAGAGTCGGACATGACTGAGCAACTTCACTTTCACTTAAAAACTAAAAATACAGCTACTATATAATCCAGTAATCCTACTCCTGAGCATATATCCAGAGAAAACCATAATTCCAAAATATACATCCATCCTTATGTTCATTGCAGCACTATTTACAATGCCAAGACATGGAAGCAACCTAAAGGTCCATCAACAGAGCAATGGATAAGGAAGATGTGGTGGCACACATACAATGGAATATTACCCAGCCATAGCAAAGGGTGAAATAATGCCATTTGCAGCAACATGGCTAGACCTATAGATTTTCATATTGAGTGAAGTAAGTCAGAGAAAAATAGAATATGATACTGCTTATATATGGAATATAACAGAAGGCTACAAATGAACTTATCTATAAAACAGAAGTAGAGTAACAGATGTAGAAAACAAATTTATGGTTACCAGGGGATAAGGGAAGGGAGGGATAAATCGAAAGACTGGAATTGATACATTCATACTACTATATATAAAATATNAGAAGGCTACAAATGAACTTATCTATAAAACAGAAGTAGAGTAACAGATGTAGAAAACAAATTTATGGTTACCAGGGGATAAGGGAAGGGAGGGATAAATCGAAAGACTGGAATTGATACATTCATACTACTATATATAAAATATTAAAATAGATAGCTAATAAACTACTGTAAAGTACAGAGAACTCTGTAATGACATATATATGAAAAGAATCTAAAAAATAGTGGATATTATCATGGGAAACACTGGGCTGGAGGAAGGACAAGCTGGAATCAAGATTTCTAGGAGAAATATCAATAACCTCAGATATGTAGATGACACCACCCTTATGGCAGAAAGTGAAGAAGTACTAAAGAGCCTCTTGATGAAAGTGTAAGAGGAGAGTGAAAAAGTTGGCTTAAAGCTCAACATTCAGAAAACTAAGATCATGGCATCTGGTTCCATCAATTCATGGCAGATAGATGGGCAAACAGTGGCTGACTTTATTTTTCTGGGCTCCAATATCACTGCAGATGGTGACTGTAGCCATGAAATTAAAAGACGCTTACTCTTTGGAAAGAAAGATATGAAGAACATAGCGTATTGAAAAGCAGAGACATTACTTTGTCAGCAAAGGTCCATCTAGTCAAGGCTATGGTTTTTCCAGTAGTCATGTATGGATGTGAGAGTTGGACTATAAAGAAAGGTGAGCACCAAAGAATTGATGCTTTTGAACTGTGGTGTTGGAGAAGACTCTCAAGAGTCCAAGGACTGGCAGTCTATCCTAAAGGAGATCAGTCCTTAATATTCATTGGAAGGACTGATGCTGAAGCTGAAACTCCAATACTTTGGCCACCTGATGTGAAGAGCTGACTCATTGGAAAAGATCCTGATGCTGGGAAAGATTGGGGGCAGGATGAGAAGGGGATTACAGGGGATGAGATGGTTGGATGGCATCATCAACTTGATGGACATGGGTTTGGATGTACTCCGGGAGTTGGTGATGGACAGGGAGGCCTGGCATACTGTGGTTCATGAGGTCACAAAGAGTCAGACATGACTGAGCAACTGAACTGAACTGATGGCAGATTGACTTTGCTATACATTTGAAACTAATACAACAGGGTAAACAAACTAAACCCCAATAAAATTTATAATAGAAATGAAAGAATGGCCTGAGCAAGCCAAAGCAGGGGCCCAAGGCACCACAGGTCTGCTGGAGCAGGCATGTTCATACCTGGTCTTTCCTCCTGAGGATTCCTAAAGTCAAAAACAGAAATTCTTTTCTAAATGACAATTCATTTGAAATATTAATCAAAATGAAAATTACTGAAAAAAATACATGCATCCCATGTATGCATGTATGCGTATGGAAAAAGAATCTTTATAAAAGTGGATATAAGTATAACAGATTCACTTGGCTGTACACCTGAAGCTAATACACTATAAATCAACCACACACCAAAAAAAATTTTTTTAATGGTCTCAACAAGGACCTACTGTAAATAAATAAGTAAATGGAAAAAAAGATAAAAGTTCTCATCAAGACACAAATGACTTCACATGGACCTCACTGTGGAGTCGCATACTGCAGACACTTAAATACAATCCATTAGAACCAAAGAATATATATTAGACAAGATGACAAGAGTTTAATAACTATAAACAAAGCTATAAACTGTAACCATATCACAAATATTCACATCTGTACTTACTTTCTACCAGAATCAGGGCCCCAAAGGCAACAACAGTGACAGAGATGGCACAGAGGACATCCAGATACACAGCGAGCCATCGGGACGCCGTCAGAAGCAGGAGCCAGGCCTCTGGGTTTGTGAACCGCAACAAGTGCAATACAGAAACAGGAAACCATGTTAGCTGCTTCTCATGAGGGAGAGCATTTTCTCAGCTGAGCTACAGAAGAATTTACACAAGGCAGGACAGCAAAGTTACATACCAAAGAACCTGAAGATTCCAGAAAACTAGGTTCTAACACAAGACAATGTATGGGAGGCACAGGAATCAGTCCAGGAAGCATGCACTAAAATGTCAACCCACAGGTTATCAACAGAAACAGGATCAGAAGAAGGAAGATGGAAAATCGCCTCATCAGTGCTTTTCCTGCAGTGCTGGGCCTCAGCGTGAAGATCATCCTCTCACGGGGCTGACTGCTCTCAGCTCTCACACAGCAGAGAGCACAGCTCACACTGTTTCCAGAATCTTCTGCCCTCATTACAGGGCCCTGCGGTGTTTATTCTTAGGAGCCTATGTCTATGTGACCATCAGCTAACAGGATCTGCATGTGACTTTGAAAATGCAATTTTATCTTCAAAATACAATAATAATTGCAAAGTTTGTCTTGAATCTTATATACTTAGAGAAAATCCTGAGTTTTCTACTTAGGGAAAAAAACTTAACTGATAAAAACATAATCAAGTGGGTGGCAAATCAGGAAATTATTTTCCTCAATCACTTCTGCCACCCTCCATGCTCTGAAAAGAGTCAGCAAACCACAGCCTGGATGGCAAGAACAGCCACCACCTGGTTCTGTAAATAAAGTTTTATTGGAACACAGGTACAGCCATTTGCTGATGTATTATCTTTGCCTGTCTTTGTGCCACAACAGCAAATGTAAGTAGTTGCAACAGATACAGTATAGCACACAAAGCCTACAATATTTTCTATCTGGATCTTTGCAAAAAAGAGTTTGCTGACTCTTGCCCTAAAGAGACAGAAGTCCACAGGGCACACTGATGCAAGGACAATGCGAGCCAGTCAGGGGAGAAAAACTGGGGATGACACGGAAGAAGGGAGCACAGAGGGGATGCTGAGAGGAAGGAGGGGGGAGGCAGGTATGCAGAGGGGGATAAGGGGAGGCACAGAGAGAGATGCTGGCCAGCCAGACCACCCAAGATGGAGTCAGCCTCAGAAGGCAGCAGATCTCATCCTTAGAAATCATCTCCAGAAACTTACAGACCTGAGTGCAAATCCTGATGTGCGTCGAACACTTCCTGAAACGTCTGTTCAGCTTTGTATGCCCGGATGGTCCAGAGTCCCCGGAGAGAAGATACTAAATGGGAAAACACCGGGCTCCGTGCTGGGGAAGCAGAGACAGACACAGGACAGAGAAAGTCAGGGAGGTGGGATGCAAGGAAACCACTGCCTCCCGGGCTCTGTGGTCACACGTCCCGCCAAAGGGAATCCTCCATGTGACCTAAACTCCTGCTCACACCAAGCTTCACTTTAATGACCTGGGAATGAAAGATTCTCCTTGAAGCTATCTTTGATCAAATTCAAATCACAGCTTGACTTAGATAAAGAAATTCTTGTACTTTCATCAGGATCCTCTCAAACATGCCTCCCTCTAAATTTTTCTGGCATCTCACCAGGTGGAAATTATTCACATTTTTAAAAAATGTATTGGAAGTATAGTTGATTTACAATAATGTGTTAATTTCAGGGATACAGTCATTCAGTTATTTTTTTAAGATTATATTCCACTGCATGTTATTATAAGATACTGCATAAAATTCCCTGTGCTATACAGTAATTCCTTGTTGTTATCTAGCAGTGTGTCTATTAATCCCATACTTCTAATTTGTTCTTCCCTCTCTCTCAATACCCTTTGGCAACTGTTTGTTTTATATGTCTCTGAGTCTATTTCTATTTTGTGTACAGATTCATTTGTATTATTTTTAGGTTCCATGTTTAAGTTATATCATATTTATCTTTCTCTGACTTACTTTACTACTAATAATATTTCGTAAGTCCATCCGTGTTGCTGCAAATGGTAATATTTCATTCTTTTTCATGGGTGAGTAATTACTATTCACTAATTTTTGAATCAGTAGAATTTTTAAATTTAATTCCTCATTAGAGTCCTCACCACACTGAATTTTGATGAGCTATCTGTATTTTGTTCCACCTTAGATGAGTAACCTAAGGGCTGGGATAGAGTCAGTACATCCCCCACCCTTCACCAGAGCCAGACACAGGACAGAGTGAGATGATTAAAGGAGCAGACAGTCTGCCGTCTCCTCCATCCTTGGCCTTTCCTTGCACCTGCACCAGGAGTCTCTGTGCAGGTCACGGAGCACCTGATGCTGCACCACCCTTGTGTCTGGAGGACCCGGCACATGAGGAGCCTTTGAATGGTCTTGACTTCCGCCCTGGGAACCTGATGGACATTTTTATAACTGCCTGCTGGATATCTGTCCTGGTGTTCAGAGGTCACAGCAGCAAGTGACACTCACATCAATCTTGCAGAATCTGACACTGGCCTTAGTGTCCATTCTCTTTTGAGTGACATCATGTGGGTTTGGGCCTGGTGTCACATCACTGACCATTTGTTTCCTGCCATCTTCTCTAACAGCACACTGACCATGAGCACCAGGGTCAGGCTCCTGCCTGTCAGGAAACAGGTGGGCTGCAGGCTTCCAGGCAGGGAGGATACTTCCTGGTGGAGTTTTCATTCACCACTGTGAATGAGGATGTAACTTGTTGTTGTCAAGGGCACATAGTGAGCCTGTGACCTCTGTCTGGGGGGAGTAATAACTTGTGTTGTATCAGCAAGAAATACTGACATCACTTTGTTACCTGTGCATCTCTTAGAGAAGACCTGCTAGTACAAGGAGGTTATTTACAGAAAGTTAGTGATGCGTCTTACAGGAGGCTACAGAGATTTTATAAAATGATGGGAAAAGGATCAAGGGGGAAACTCCACACTGTTCTCAGGTCGTCACTTCTTAGTCCAGGATCTGAATACCTGTTTGGTGACAGTTCATGCAGTACTGACATGCACCTGGGCACTGCATGTTTGGAGGGGTTGAGGTACAAACAGGTAAAGACACAGAACTTCCTCTTGTGTTTAGTGTTCCTAGTTCAATAAGGAAGGAACATACTTCCTTCCTGTGAGATGTTGGGGCTCATAGGGGATGGGAAGCCCTGGGCTGGGGGAGGACAGCCTGGGCTTGGGGCCAAGTGACCATCTACTCAGCCCTAGGATGAGATGGTTGGATGCATCACCAACTCAATGGACATGAGTTTGAGCAAACTCTGGGAGATGGTAAAGAACTGGGAATGGGAAGCCTGGCGTGCTGCAGTCCACGGGGTCAAAGAGTCGGACACGATTTAGGGACTGAACACCCCCACCACTACCACCCAGAGAGAGAATACAAACATTCTAGTCAACTTGGCCACCAAACGTGGTTATGTGAGGTGTGCAGGATGGGGTACCTGAATTAAATGTATTGTCTAACTTGTTGCAGCCTACTGGGTGCAAAAAATCCAAATAATCCAGTGATAGTGCCAAAGTTCTCAGACTCTCCAGATCGAATACTCAGAAAATCCTGTACTGCTTCTTGACAAAAGCCTCAGAAGGAGCCCATCTTTCCACTTCCATATGAATGGGAAATGGCCCTTGCCCCAAGCAAAAATTCTGTCAAATATTCTTTCTGGAACAATTCCTCTATCAATATACCAGAGACCTGCTTTGCAACAAAACTGTTGAATGACTCATTTCATGAGTGGCCTCAAACCATAAAAGGTCTGCAGCCCTGTCTACAGAGAAGACTGGATGGAGCTCATCACTTCCTCTTCTGCCTCCCCAGGTCCTACCATCCTACTGAGTCATATAGGGAGAACTGCACACTCACTTGGACTCTGCTGCTCTCCATCCATCCAAACACCACCAAACTCGACCTCACAGGAGATTAGGTACTTCTCTTGATGAGTGAAAATGTCTTCTAAGATTTTACGAAGCTGATGATCACTATCTGTTTTGCAAATAAAGGTAAGTACCTCAAGTGTTTATTATTAAAAACAAAATATACAAATGCCACAATAAAACAACTCCTTTGACTGGATGAACTGAGTTTTTTTTTTCCACTTAGTAGATACAGAGAATCACAAGACTCAATATGAATCTGTTCTTGGCTTGGTTTCTAGAAGGTTCAGTTCAGTTCAGTTCAGTCACTCAGTCGTGTCCGACTCTTTGTGACCCCATGAATCACAGCACACCAGGCCTCCC